>WYDI02035052.1:0-13374 GCA_009867235.2 Psittacus erithacus
GCCTCAGCACCCTCACAGGGAAGAGCTTCTGCCTAAGAGCTCATCTCAGTCTCCCCTCTAGTATAGGCTGTATTATAAATAGATAAATAAAGAACTGGTGAAGGATTTCTTGCAAGCTCGTAGAGACCTTGGTCTGTCTTTAAAAGCTTTTCTTTTTTAAAGCATTGTGCTTTTCCTTTCGTCCCCCTGGTCTCCTACAGCTGTTAAAGCTGGATCTATTTTGTATGTCTGTTTCTTTTGCACTTACAGATTAGCTTGTAATTATGGAATTGCACTTATGGGAACCAGGAAACTGACCCAGAACATGCCTTTAGTATTTTAGTACATGACCCTGTGTGAAAACATCTTTTAAGGCTAGAAAATCTGCAATTTAGTCTTCAAAAAACAAACCCAAGTGTTTTTAAATTAACGCATTACTGGCTTCAGTCTAACATTAATTCTAGCACGTAGGAAAAGGTAAATTAGAATGGAAGCCAACTCCATGCTGCAAACTCACACCTCTGTTCAGAACCACTTTGATGTCTTAAGAACCAGTGATGGAGTGCACTGACTCTGTTCCCTGAGCCTGCACAGCTCGGTAGTTCCATGTTCCCTCTCCCAATCTTCCTCAAAGCCCAGGGAGCAGAAAGCACAGGGCTGAGGCAAGGTGCACCCCGGGCTGTGGGGGGAAGAATCCTCCAGGTCCCCCCTCATCCTCCAGCCAGGACCAGTCACTGCAAGGGCTGAGCTCCTGCACCACGAGAGTGATGCTCTTGGCATTTACTGGTGACTCTCAAGGAGGCGGCAGGCAGGGGGATAGCTCACCTCACTGTCGCTTAGGTTAGAAATAACTTGGGGAACATTTTGTGCATCAGCTCTGGAACAGAAAAACACAGACTACGCGAGGTTGATCTTTTTTTGCTTCACTGAAGTTGCTGAGAATTGAGGCAATTACCTGCCAGTGCTTGTTCCAGCCCTGGTCCTTTTAACGCACACACACACACACACGCACTATGGGCAGAGAAGGATCCAGCAGCACTGATGCCATCCCCTGCTGAGACACCAACATGCAGCAGTCAGTGTGTTCTGAATAGGTGCAACAACCACATACAACCCAGACTGAAGCTACCATTAGTTCCCTTCAGGGTCCAGCACCTGGGGCATGTGAGCGCAGGGATGGGGTTGTTCTTGTGCAGGGAACTGCAGAAAGGCAGAATTCCCCAAGGACTGCCTCCGGATGCTGGCACAATTATAGAAGAAGAACGTGGGAGAAAGCTCAGACATTGGCTCGTGCCTGTCGCCAGCACCTCTTCAGCGTGTCCGTTTAGTCCTGGGCACAGTGCAGGCCCTGAGCCAAGCCTGGTCTCCCCATCAGTCAGGATCATCTCCCTCTGCCTCTGTTTATACAGGCGTAATGGCTCCAGGAGACACAGAGATGCTTTAACTCAAATGGCCAAAAGCCCACTTATAGAAGCACTTGTTTAGGCTGAAGTACATATTATGGGTTTAACCATTTACCAGACACTGTTTTCCTCCATGTCTGCTGGGATAAGGAGCAGTTTATGCAGTGATGGCAGAGCCCCAGGTCCCATCACTGTGCCACTTTAGGTCCCCCACGCTGCGTACTCACTTGGTACCAGAGTTTGCAAAGCAGGACACAAGTTCTTCCATGAACGTGTTGGTTCTTTCCCCAGCTGTATTCCATAAACCAAACCATGAGCCTTCCCTATTCTAGAAAAGGCTACCTGATGTGGTATCCCCAGCCCATACCACCACAGCAGCACCAGAAGCTGGAGGTGCCCATATCCCAGGATGCACATCCCCAGCACTGAGCTGTGCAAACACATCCAGTTTTTGCCAGGGGACGATGGAGATGATGCAGTGCAATACATTGCTGACCACTGAAAGTGTATTTTAGCATTTGCTTCTGGAATAATTAATCTCTGGCACATTAGGAAGTCACTAAACGGGACTGTGCCAGAGAGAAATAATTGCCTTCCCATCAAACCGAATACAGATGTATGATTAAGATGACGTGCTATTTATATAATATTCTCGTATCATATAAATAGAGTTGCTGTGTAGAGACAGGGCCTGTGAATCATTCATTTGGTTTATGAGATGGAATAGGCTTTGGCTCAATCAGTATTATCAGCATTGAAGAAACAAGACTGACACTGGGAGCAGCTATTTACCACAGATTCATTTACCAGAATTACTCTTTTTAAGTTAGACATAAACCAAAACACATTATTGCAAATTATGCCTGAAAATAAATACTTTTACGTTAAGCATAACAGAACAGATGCTTCCAGACACTGGTGCCCTCAGCCATGTCTTATATTGCTCAGGAAAGCTTCCTCTGCTACCAGTATAGTAGAACATCTGGGTCTTGCTGCTGCCCTCTCCCTTACTGCGCAGCTAACATGGAACTCAGAGGTTACTAAATGGTCACAGATTTGTTGCAATAGTTTACTGGTAGCTTGTGAAAAGATCAAGTGCATTAAGATGCTTAAATGGGAAACTTTCATCATAACAGGAAACCCGAGTGCAAACTGCACCGGGAATTGCTCTAATTCAGACTCTCCAGGGTGATCTTGCGTTTCCATTTCAACCAGTTCGCTATTATGACTACAGAAACTGAAGAACCCTCACAGGGATGGAGCTCCTGTTCCCAGTGGAACTTCTCGGTGCTCCAATGGGACTTAGTGTTTCCCAGGGGTCACCAATGGCCATGGGACCATTCTGCAGCCGCAGGGATGTGCGTTCCCCATCTGCCAGCGGGAAAATCCATTTCACTCAGTTAACATTGACCAGTAATTTCACCACTGGCCTTGCTCCTGCAGCAAGAACAAGGGGGGTCCAGCCCCCCACAGGCTGCTCTCAGATACCTGCTTGTGGCAGCTTCGCGCAGGCTGAGCCCTTGCCATGCTTCTAAATCCCAGTATATTCTTAAATGATTTCCTTAATTAGGGCTTGGAATTCTTGGAAGTGATTTCAGGCTGCCTGGGAGAGGTTTTCGTTTAAAAAATAATCTTTAAATCTGCCGTGACTTACAGGACAATTTTATTGATTTAATACTCGTGTATGTATTACCT
This sequence comes from Psittacus erithacus, assembly GCA_009867235.2. Lineage (NCBI taxonomy): Eukaryota > Metazoa > Chordata > Aves > Psittaciformes > Psittacidae > Psittacus > Psittacus erithacus. The sequence continues at coordinate 3,078 of WYDI02035052.1, forward strand.
GACTCCAAGGAGGCTGCAGAGGGAATTGCAAGTCAGGCCAGGACATATTTCCAGCTAAGACAAGCACAGCAACTGTTTTAAAATACTATAATTCAATACTAAATGCATCAGTTCAAAAGAACTGCAATAATGAGCTGAGAGGGGAAAGGCTACAGAACAATAGCTGGAAAACGAATGCCATAGCCCATATGGTGGGAAGGGCCAGAAGAAATCAATGCTGGGACTGCACAGGAGTACAAGTTAGTATTTTAAGGAGCACTGAGAAATATTTAAGCAAACATTCATATATGAACAGACTTAAATACAATTAAGTATATCTATGTCATCACTGAGGAGATACAGACTGCACTTAAATCACTTTACAGGAGTTCCCTGCCCACGCTGGGTTTGCTATGGGCTGTCACAGCTCAACCCAGTCCTCTGAGGTGCTGTTTCAAGGGCAGCAGCTGCTACCAAAGGGGCTTCTCCCCGTGATGGACAATAATAGCACCCAGGGTTAGGTACCAGCCTGGCCCAAGAGACTGTGGGCTTTTACCACAGCAAGGAGTGAGTGCATCCTATAAACCAGCTTCAGTAAGGCAGCATGATAAGCACAACACGCAAATCTCTTATGCTACCCCAAATCAAGCCTAAATATACCAGAAATAAAGTTACCAAAAGGGAAAACTCCAAAGGCATTGTCAATAGCTACCTGAAACTTGAGCTCTATCCTCGGCATCCGCTTCCCAGCCCAGGGGACGGTCGGTCATCAGGGAAAATGCTGGCAGGCACTTTCCTTGCCAAAGCCTTGCCGCAGGAAAAAACAGGTCATTACCTCCACCAAAACAGACCTGACTCACGGCAGCGCCTGTCCATGTGATGCTTCAGGCACCAGCATGTATTTGCCATTCCTTACCCCAAATACCGCTAACAGCCAGGCAAAGCTCCAACCTGTGCCCATTGGCACCCCTGTCCTAGCCAAGGGTCCCAGGAATCCTGTAGCAAGGATTTTGCCTGCTCCTAAACTGAATGTTTCTTATCTTATAATGAAAAACATCAGTTGTCCAAGGGAGCTGCTTGCTAGAATTGAGAACAGCTTCATGAGGTGTTCCAGAGGACACAAGCATGGTCTCAGAGCACAGAGGGCTATGCAGTGTTTAGGAGCAGGTTAACTACAGAGGAACCTTTCTGTAATGCATAACTTTCCTACTCAATGAGCAAGTGTATTACTGCTGTTGTACGAAACAAAGGTGGAAATTCAGCTTGAGGAGCAGGTTGACAGCACCTCACAGCACGAAAGGGCTTTCTCACAAACAGAAAAGCAAGCACAGCTATTTTTGTTTAGCATTAAAAGAATTGATGAAGAGTTACTAGCTGGCTTTATCGCCAATGCTTTCAACTGGGGAAGGGGAACACACATTTCACCCTAAACGTTTCACATATGGCAAGTGAGGCTTGACACTTTGCCGCTCAAACCGAGACGAGGAGGGGAATGAGCAAGGGAATGAGCTGCAGTCCCCCGGCAGCGTGGTTGTGCAATTGTTTCCAGCAACGCAGGGGGTGAGATGCGTTGAGCAAGGTCAGCTCGGCCGGTCTTCGGTTGCAAGAGCTTCCTCGACCTGGGCAGCTGAGGAGAGAACATGAAGCTGCTTCCAAGGGCAAAGTGAGAGATGCCAGGACCCCAAAGGGCCCCCAGACCATGGGGGGCTTGGTGTGCATGTGCAATCCTGCCCAAGGATCCTCCAGTGAAGCGACTGAGCATTCAAAAAGAAATAAAACTACCCCAGACCAGAGCTCCTCCAACACATCGAGGCACAGGAGGGTATCTACAAGCGCTGCAAAGCGGCATAGTGGGTGCAGAGCAGAAGTTCTGCCACAGCCTCCCTTATTTCTCCATCTAGGGCCCTTGCCTGGCATCAAGAAGCTCAGGGCTCAAGACCCTCTTTGGCATCAGCTGGTTGATTTCACGCCAAACATGAGGTCAGCCTGGCTGGCTCCACTGGTAGCTCTCCTTAGTGTTTCCAGAGAATGGAGGGCAGAGGTTCAACTCCTCCCCCCAGGACAGGCGTTCCTGCTTACATCCAGCAGGACTCAGGATTCCTGTGCTGTGGAGATGTGGCACAGTCCTGTGACGCTCCTATTTGGGCTGTGCAAACACAGCCATGAGTCACTGCTATTTTAAAGCACTGCGTTGTGTTCAACGCACACTAAAAACAAATCTCAAAGTCTTACAGTTTTCCAGAAAATGACATTCTTGTGCTGCAGCCAGCCCCACGCCATTCCAGCAAGTACAGTATTGTGATAAGAGGGTTAGGGCTAGCATGCTTAGATGAGTAATAGTTTGGCCAAGACATTAAACTGATTTTAAAATCCCCCTTTCCAAAGAGATACCCTTGGAAGAAGCTCCTTATGTTCTCTGCAAACTTGAAGGAATTACTTGAATGTCTTACCACTTTTAAACAAGCAGAGACAAAATTCATCCTTTGTGAAGGCAGAGACGATCATCACCTCGATGGAAGGTGATGATCAAAAAGCACGTTCATTAATCTTCTCATGAGGGGCAGCAGAGGCTTTGCAGTACCTCCCTGGGGCTCCCACCTTTCTCTGAGCAACAACAACTGGGTTTTGAGGGGGAAACCCTGTCCCTGTCCCAAGCTGAGTGCTGATGTGCAACATGCTCTGCTGGGAGCTGGCACACACTGGAGGAAAGCTCCACAAAAACAACACAGAAACCCCCCCCACGGGGTTTGGGAGGCCACATCAGAGCGAATGACTCCACACAGCACCCCAGTAACCTGCTCCAGAAACTGGAATCCACTTCCAGCCTTGGTTATCTAGAACACAAGTTATAAAATCTGATTGCTTTATGGTCCACAAAAAAATCAGTGCTCCTCAGTTCCTGCTTCCTCACATGATCCGGACTGGAGGTGATGCAGACCAGGATGGAGAACAGGACTGAGATAGGAAAAGGGGCTCTATGGCTGAGCGCAGTGAACTTGGCACTTGTGACACAGCCCAGGCTGCCCGTGCACCGTCCGGCAGGATCTGCAGGGCTGCAGCACACGGGGCCCCGGCGCAGAGGAGCCTCTCTGGAAGATGTACAGTACAGACAGCCCTGCCTGCCAAGGGCTGAGGTCATTTTGGAAGGAATCTTATTTATTCAGGAAATATTTCTGGAAATATTTACATGTCAAGGTTACATGTTTAAATCCTGTGACAACGCAAACTCCGGGCCACATGCAACCTTTCTGAGGAGATTTGCGAGCATTTCTTCAGGTTTTCCTACACACAAGAGGCTTTTGCTGTATCTGGTAGAAGCAACAGCTGCTTTCTCTGAAACAAGGAGATGAAGTCCTGCGTTGAAGACTTCAGTCTGAGCAGGAGGCTGCGATTTCTATTCAGTGGAAAGACAAGGAAAGGGAGTTGCTTCACACACATGGGCTCAGAACCAAGCATAAAACCAGACCCTCTTTAACAGTGCAGAGATGTAAATTCAGTCAGGTTCTTGCACAGGAGAGGGCATCCAGACCTGCCAGGTCAGCATGTCCAAGAACAGGAGCCCTGGGAAACAGCCCTTGCCCCAGGTGTAGATAGAAGTTTGTGGCTAAAAACCTCTTCCAAGCATTTTGGATTTTGATTTACTGACAGAACTGAGATAATGGGGGATGAAATCCTAACTGCTCTAAACATATACATATATACATTAAATAGAGTATGCAACTCTGCAAGACCCAGCACTAAGAACAGGCACTTGAAGGAACCACACCTGCCCTGGAAAAAGACAAGGCCCCCCCCTCCATTGTGTTTTATGTCCATGAGAGTAGCTTAACATTTCATTTGATCACTACAGGAGAGAAGAAGGATGAGAAAAGGTATGAAATAGCTTCTGTATGAGAAACGACTAAACTGACTGTGACTTCAGGGGAATACGGCAGAAGCCTGTCAAATTGTCAGTGGGAAAGAGAAGACTCATAGGGAACAAGGTCATCACCGTGTCTCAGTCTGCGAGCCAGAGGCATCAGTCAAAGGCATCACAGGGACGTTCCCATGTGAACAGGAGGTCGCATCTTTACACACAGCACAGGCTGCCCAAGGAAACAAGGCCATGTGGAGTTACTAAGCCTAGAACCACCTCCCTGGTTTAGGAGGACCCAGAGCTGCAAGCCAGCAATGAGCAAAGAGGGAAATGCCAGCTCCCATCCACCCTGCTCTTCCCAGGCACCCACTGCTGGCAGCTTCCTACAGGGTTGTGCCCTTATTTGTGCTAAACAAGTAGTAGATTGTTTTAAACCAGGAAATGAAGATGCATGAACTGGTGGTAACGTGTGTTGGTTTTAATTTCCCACCACGCTGTGATATCTACTTTACTCTTCCTCAATTATTGCCAAATTCATTAGGTTGATATGAAATTCCCAGAAGCACAGAGGAATTGTGGCAAATCACAGCCCTTAACAGATTCAGCAGCGCTGTTCCTGGAGTTATGTATGATATTTCTAAACTTATAGCCAGACCTAAGTCTCTATACTCTGCCTGAAGGGAAAAAATTAGCCTAATTAAATACTGGAACAGAAGCTGACTGCACAGCAGGTGAGATTATTCAGAGAGCTTAAGGCAACACCACTTTATCTGGTTAATCATAAAATCACAGTCATTGGTATGAGGAAGAAATGCACAAACACTTCTTCAGGCTGGAAAGCTTTGGACTCAATCTCTAGTCATGGCTCAGCTTCACCAAGCACCATCTCACCTCGAGCAGACCCAAACACAGGTACAAAGCATTCATGGAAACCTCTCTTTTTGTAAAAACAAAATAAACCAAGCAGCAAAGAACCCACAACACACACCCCACCAGAATAACACCCATGGTTTATAACACTAGGATGGTTTTGCTTTGCCCAACTATTCATAGCGAGGTATCAGTGCCATTTCCAGCAGAGGAGCTATAGCTCAGTGAGGATTTTCCACCTGAGCTACCTACTGGGAGACCACAATCAGCACCATAAATTCCTCTCCATGAGGCCCTTCGGAAAGGCAAAATCACCTCTGAACTCTTGTGTGCTTGTCTCCTTCCTGGGGCTCATTCAGCTGCAGCCCCTTCCAAAACGTGTGGGCTACCAGCCCGCAAGAGCACAAGCAACAACTCTGCCTTGTGTTAGATGTGCCCTAAGCAATGGCACTACACAGACATGATCTGAAAGTGAGTATCCCATACAGAAAGGCACATACTCCTTTTTAGTGCCTCTTACCTGCTAGCCAGGTACTCTTCCAGGTCTTTGGCTTCCCGTCTGGAGAGGCGCAGCTCTCAGCACACCATTCTGGCTGGCGTTGATTATAGCTTTATTTCCGGCCTATCCTGCAAACCTGAAAAAGAAACATTTGGAAAATGCCCTGGAAGACATTTGCTCCCATGAAATTGGTTTTGTGCATCTGACAGCAAACCCCAAGCTGGTTCTCAGCACTCCCGGAAGCGTGCACTGAGAGAGGTGGTGACTGAAGAGTCCTGGGTTTACCAAAAGGAAAAGACACTTGGACAAGACTCTCATTCTATCCCGGCCTCACGTGCTGTTGTCACTCTTGTTCCGGCAGTCATTCAACCAGCACTTTACACCAGCTCTGGCAGGAGAGGGCAGAGGAGTCCCGGCCCTGTGACCACCAGCACCTCCCCTCTGTGTCTTCCCTGCACTGGCTGCAGAGCTGTGAGGCTTTGGAGGGTGATTGCTCCACACCAGCCCAGAACAAACCAAACACAGCAACCTTGCTGTTCACCCTGTAAAATGCCTGTTTGCATCCTCCAGAACCAGGGATGCAGCTCTTACATTGCCTATGGAAAAGCTCAGTAAGTTTTTCTGAGGATCTGAGATTTCTGCTGGTAAGTACATGAATATTTTACCTTGTTTTCCCAACTAGTCACTTTCTGCAGTTCTTCAAGCCCCTGCCCATAAACCATTCCTGTATTTGAACTCTTCCCAGAGCCTTTTTCTTCAGCCTCCTTCCCTCTGCAGAAGATCATTACTCCCCTCTAAACCACAGCACACCCACAAACCTCTTCTACCCTCCCTAATGCTTAATTTATATCAGATGACCTTTCCAGGCCTATGATTACCCCTTGATTACCTTCACTTCTGCCTTAACAGCTGTGTTCCCCATCATCAGGACAGGTAACTTGCATTGCTCATAGAGAGGAATTAGGACCTGCTCCTGAGGTGCAGCATCTCCATATACTTGCACCGGGGAAATTTTTTTCTTATAGGCAAAGCATGTATTTGTGATCAGAATTTACTTTAAATGTCAACTGAAACAACAAAAAGTGAAAGAGAGGAAGTCTGCATGAGGAAACAGAGCAGTGGTTTCCTCTGAAGAAGCCTGCCCTGGTGTGACTGTAGGATGTCTTCATGCTATTACACACAGCTCTTCACACCTCCCTGAAAGCTTGTTCTATTGCTCAGATGCTCATCAGCATTATTTATGGGGTACATGGGAAGATAAATACAACAATATATTCTTGAAAGAATATAATTCTGATGAGATTAGGGAGATGCTAAAATAGGAGCCCTGGGATTAACAGCCTGAACTAATATTGCAATTGTCATCACATTAAGAGGCTCTTGGGAGACTGAAGTATTGATATAACTGTGGTGTGAAATCAAAATCTTGTCATTTATAAAGGAAAAAAAAGATGTTCCTGGCATGCAGACAGCTGGTTATGCATAAGCGTAGCACATACAAACCACAGCGTTAGGAAAGCCCCAAGAGATGCTATAATTCCAAAAATATAACTATTCAATATATTCAAATGAAAAAAAAATCATCTTTACCACACTCCTGCATCAGTTGTTTACACAGTTCTGGGGGCCTGTTATTCTATCTATTTTTCCTTTGATATTCCTGATTTCTTATCATCGCGCATTTGTGGTAATTGAGCCGCATGAAAGACCTTAATATAAGCTAAAAAATATTGTTTCCTTGACTGTGAGGGACAGTAAACAGCAGTCATTTGCTACCACAAACAGCTTCATTATAATTATCCTGTAGCAGAGAGTTGAATTGTGAATGTTTTCATTTCTCTTGAAAAACAACCATTAAGTTTTGCCTGCACAATCAATTCCTCAGACAGGCCACTAAGCAACATTAGCAAAGCTACTTCCCCTTAAAAACTCATTTTCACACCGTTTCAGAAGCTCATGATTTCTAAAGAAAAGAAACAACCAGGGAAACGAGCTGCGTGTTATTCCTTGCTGACCATGAATGCTGGCAGCTGCCTCTGTGCCTATCGAGCTCCCGAAAACAAGGGCCATGGTGACCCTGCTGTGGTTCATGCCTGTGGCTGGGATGGTTTATGCCCCATAGACCAGGAAGGTACTAGCCAGGCTGTCGCATCCTATGTGCAAGTTTTAAGTACACTTAACAGAGCGTGTGCATGGGTTGGAACTGGATGAGCTTTAAGATCCCTTCCAACACAAACCATTCAGGAATTATTTCTTGTGATCACATTTTCTCTGGTTTCATGAAGAACCGGACACAAAAACAAACTGAAGGTGGAGTTTTTGCTTTAGCTAAGTTGCTGTTGCCTGTAGAAGGCAGAATGCTGAGTGTCTTTTAAATGTCACTACGAGGAAGGCAGGACAATGCAGTCACTACTTGGATACTCCTGGAGGTGCCCCTTTTGAAGAACTGTCTGAAAACATGGGCAATTTCAACAGAGATGCTGAACAGCACCTCTACCCTTTATATTTTTCCAGTCTTAATTATAACACAGGAGTTAATCTGGATACTTGCCTTAGAAAATGCACATCTATAATGAACAGCTGACAAGTAAATGAAGAAAGTAAAGTAAATGTTCATTTCTTCATGACTTGAAGGTAAAATGAGCAAATAAGTATCTTACCTGCTAGAATTTAATGCAGCTTAAAGCCTAATTACTCCGGTTGCCAACATCTGGAGTGAAATTAGTATTACATTAGCTACTTTATTTGCATTGTCTCCTCTTGGAAAGGAAAGCTGATTTTGGAACTCTGATTTTTCTATAAGGAAGGCTCAGTGGAGCTGGGAAAGGCCAAGGTCTATGGATGGTATAAAAAACTCCAGCTATTCTAGTGCTCTCTCTTAGAAACACATGGTTGTAAGTGGAAATGCAAGTACCGTGTGCCCTGCTTGAAGCTGTAATTAATGTATTTGGGAAAGGAACCAATGTAAATGATTTTTCATAACAGTGAGCCTTTCTATAAGGCTGAGCTATTTAAATGCTTGCCCACTCTGTAAAGGCAGAGGGGGAAGTTCCAGCCCGTATTTATGAGCAGTCAAGGTTGGGTTGGTTTTCATAAAACTCCTCAGTAATGGTTTCTAATTCTGATGCTCAGATTGAGGGCCCAGGAGCTCGGGTTTTCTCAACGGTTAATAAAGCATCTTGAAAATTCCAGTGTGAGTTATGGTCGCCTCACCCATGGCCAGGCCTGGACAGAATCTGAAGGTTTCGGTGCTGAATAGCTGCAGGTATTCAGTGCTGCTACCCAGTTACCCTGGGACTCATTGTCCATCAGCTTGTAGGGGAGCACCAGTCACCCTCCTGGAGCAAACCTTCTGCTTTAGCTTCATTGTGAGGACATCCAGTGACACGTACTGAAGCATCCAAGGTGGGGAATGGTGAGGAGGCATCCGCTTTCCTGGGTGTCAGCATCTGCCGTGAGCACTGTCCAACCATCCCTGTCCCCTGTGCAGCCACATCCCTCTCACTCCAGCACCAGTAGGACAAGGAGACCGGCATTGTTGGAATAGGAGAAGCCACCCAAAAATGGAAATTAAAGGAGCAGATGACGCTCGGTGGTGCTCTTCATGTTAAAATACTATTAATATTAACAGAGTTATAATTTGATGAAATGTGGGGTTTGTAACAAGAATTAAGTGTCTCCCGGTTCCACTGGCCCGTTACAACACAGCGAGGTTTTAAGATCTCGCCTTTGCAGCAAAGGATGGGTCTGGAGCCGCTGTCCCTGCGGGAGGGGATGGCAGAGGTGGGAGGAGAGGCCACGCTGAGGCGGTGGAGGCTCCTCCTGCGCTGCGTGGGAGCAGCCGCGGCTCTCCCGGCTCTGACGCTGGCTTCCTAGGGGAGGATGAATGAGCATCCAAAGCTTCATGCACCAGGAGGGGATGATTAATTTCCTTCCAACTAATTAATGAAATGAGATAATTTTCCACCTACTGATCCGGAGTGCAGCAAGATCAGCAAGAAGAATTGTATTGACTTTGGAGGCTTTTGCACCAGTGTCATTTTCTGGTTCACTTCGGCAGGATGATACATTTGTGTTGAGCAGGGGAGGTTATAGGATTTGCTGGGCACGAGCTCATTTTTCAGAAAGAAGGATGTTTACCTACGCTTTCTCTGCTGCTAAGGCAACTGAAAGAGAGCATTGTTGTTTTGTTTTTAATCACAGTTTTTAGCATTCACCTCAGCCACCGTATTGACTTTTTAATATATGAATAAATATTAACAAGCACATATATTTTCGCCTCCCTGCTCTGCGTTTGTTCACTGCGCCTTGCAGGACTCGTTCCAGCCATTGAGTTTTACGTTTTCGGCAGCATCCTGCCACTTCTTAAAAAAAGAAAAAAAGAAACCAGGGCAGAAAAACCACCACTTTAACCCTCTGTGTCCCGAAATGAGTGGGGGCTCCGTCTGCAGCCGGCTCTATCATTAATAGGTTTCCTATCCATTTACGAGGAGGAGAGAGCATTTCTGAAATCTCCTGTAAACATTAATCCTCTGCACACCCCCACAGTGTTGCCAAGTATCATTCTCCTGCTCTCAAAATACAGGGATTGATTCCCAGACATAAACACCGGCGGCCAGATGCCACAGTGATGGGCCACAAGTCAAAATTGCCCTTGCTGCTGGCTGGGCTCAGAGCAGAGCTCAGGGATCCCGAGCACCACAGTTTGGGGGCTTCACAGAATGAAAGAGGGGTTTTGAGGCAGAAAATCCGCTTGATCAAACCCCAAACACTCGAGAAACACACGGGTTTGAGACACTTCCCACAAGCCCATCAGCAGTTTGCCTGTTCCTGCCCCTTCACCTGAGCTCCCTGGAGTGGGGACTGATCCAGCTCCCCAAAAGCCTCTCCAGGCACTGAGGTGCAGCAAAGCACCCAGAAGCATGTTTAATTTTCACCCTGAGATACCTGAATATTTTCAGAGTGGACCTGTTACGCCAACGAGTCACAGAACCATAGACACATGGAAGGGTTCGTGTTGGAAGGGACCGTAAAGCTCCTCCAGCTCCAACCCCTGCCACGGGCAGGGACACCTTCCACTAGAGCAGCTTGCT
>WYDI02035052.1:13573-70160 GCA_009867235.2 Psittacus erithacus
TCTCCCCTCTGGCAGGTTAAAGCCATTCCCCTTGGCCTGTCCCTACAGGCCCTTGTCCAAAGCCCCTCTCCAGGTTTATCACAGGCCCCCTTTAGGCACTGGGAGGCTGCTGCAGGTGAATAATCAGTGCCACAGTCTCAGTTCCTTGAGAAACAGGTTTTCCCTGAAACCAGCACATTTGGTGCTGGGCAGGGGCTAGAAGGTGCAGCTGCCACCTGCTGAAGTGGCTGCCTAATGCCATGGCAAGGGAGAGCTGGTCATTCCTCCTCTATCTCAGTGTGCGCATGAATAACTTTGCTGGAGCTCTGTGCTTGTGCCTTGCAGAGTGAGACCACGCGTTTTGCTTTCAAAGGTGTGCAGAGGACAGATACTGCTTAAAGAAAGTGACATATTAATAAGGTGATAAGCTGCAGAACAGAGAGCTGGATGGGCTTCACGTTGAAAGGTTAATTAAACCAGCAGAGCCTGCGTGCGTCGTGCACAACAGAACTGCCACAGCTCTTTTCCCTTTAAATATTTCGTATATGGAACTGAACGTCAGTCCCCTCCCCGCACACAGACAAATAAATAAATAAACGTGGTGAATCCAGTCAACCATAATTCCAATTAGTCCCAGCTGTTATTTCCCCATCCTTTAAGGCCCTGTCTGCAGCCCTCAGAAATAGGTTACACATGGCCTCATGCAAGGAGGCATGAAATAATTGCTTCAATCTGAATGGAGAGCAGCTAATTTTGCTCATGTATTATTCAGAATGACAGGGACATTACTGTAATAATTCCTGGCTTGTTCAATATTTGCAGGAATGGTGGAGAAAGAAATGTATTTGCAGCCACCCCGAGTGTAGGACCCGCGGGTCTGGGCAGAAGCTCTTCCTGTTCCCCCGTTCATTTTTAACAGCATTCCCGAATCACACTGCAATGAAACCGCTTTTCACAGCTCAGTTTCATTTTGACTGGAGCTATAGGCAGAGCTCTTCCTGAGCCAATGTGCCCTGCTACTGATTTAGCAGAAATAGATAATGTCACTGGAAATAAATGACTCTTTAGTATTTCTTCTTCCACTGTTTTTCTCCTAAAGAAATGAAGAGTGACTTTGGTAGGTCAGTTAGCAATAAAGTCAGTAAATGACTCTAAGGAAATCTGTTTGGAAAGGACATCTCTAATGCTGATAAACAAATTCATGTGTCAGCTATTTATGGCCATGCACATTGTGAAGAAACTCTCAAAAATGTGCATTGTGATCTGATGAACTCCAGTGAGTTTAAAAAAGATGTCGTAAATTGTCATTTGTTAATGAAGAAGAGAAAGAATAAAAGCAGGGATAAAAATAAAAGGGAAATCAAAAGAGGGACAAGACGTGAGAGATTACAGTGGGTGGGCTTAGGCACATCTGCATGCCAGCTTTTAGGGGAAAGAAAAACGATTAAAATCTTATATAAGTTTCTTTGTATAAAGTTCAGGTTCCCAGCTCAAGAAGTTGAGTGTGTGCAGATGGAGTGCACTGGAGCTGATGACAAAGAGCCCAACAGAGCAAGTTTCCAGCTAACAGTATGAATATTTACTAAGTAGTTGTATACAGAGACCCTGAGATCAGTCAGCACATGGCAGGTTGCCTGGTCAACACAAACCAACAGAAAACAGATAAACAGCTGAGCAAATCCGGGAGGATAAAGCCCGCTCCCGAAGTACCAGCGGGATGCAGGAGTTTCTGAGGCGTCAGGAATCAGCTGAAAAATCACACACGTGTTTTGAGAGCACACAGAGGCGGGCTGGCAGATGCGTGTCAGTGCCTGCACACATGGAATGTCAGGTGCCGGTTTCCAGCGGTTCTCAGTGACTAATTGCAGCCTTTGCTATGACCACAGTACTGTTATGATTCTTCAGAACAGTAACGCTCTGTTCACTGACTGCTGAAAACTTGATTTACTTATCGCATTGCTTTCAATAGCGAAACGCTAAGGAGGCCGAGGGTGACCCACTCCTTTCCTGTAAACAGATGGTCCTTCAGCAGAGGAAGGTCAAGAAACTCTGCTAGAAGAGACTCCCTGGTGTGTAAAACCTCATGGCCACCACACCAGCTCAGTGCTCAAAGTTCACCCAAAGCTCTCCATGGAAATCGTGTGAGCTGCAGGATGTAACCCGGCAGGATCAGACCGTGTCTTATGGACGGACCACCCAGCTGGGAAAACTTGCTGCAACTTCTTTTCTGTTGCGTTTCCCAGTCTCAGGTATCCCACTGCAGCTTAAGGGCTGAAGTAATACATTAAAATAACATCTTGTATTAAAACTGAAGGACATGTATGTATGATATGAGCCTCGGATATACAGCTAAAAAAAACATTGCCATGAAACTCATGTCTGAATCTCTCAGTTCAGCCATCCTGAGACTAGGTATGGATCAGTATCAAGTGAGAAAGCAGAGATGCGCCTTGCTGAGAGCCATTTTCAAGCTGGATGCATTGCCCCTGTTTTCACCCACATTCCCAGTGCACAGTACTCCTCCCAGTGTTGCTTCTACCGTGGTGCAGATCTGGTTTGTCCAAACACTGAGATTTCTCTTCCTGTTGAACACATTATGGGATACTGTAGGAAATAAAAGCACGTTGCCAAATCACCACCTTCTATTGATGTAATTCCTATTCTCTCAACTTTCAGAAATGAGCAGTGATTTTAGGGGTTTCTGCATTGGAGTGCTCAGTGTTAGGTCTCACAGAGCGCTCTGTGAGCTGCAGGAGCCTCAGCCTGAATTTATTCTGGGCTCTTGCAAGTATCAGCTTAGCTGGGGCTCCCCAGAAGGGGCTCACTCACCAGCCGGCTCCTGTCCCAGCCCTTCTCCTCTTCCTGCATCACTGCTCGGCACAAGCAGGGCAGGGAGTCCAGCTCAGCCCATTTCAGCCCTGCCTATCCCGTCCCATCCCATCCCAATCCAGTCCAGCCCAGCCCTGCATGCCTGCTCACTCCCAGACCCTTGAGCCCATTCCACCAAGCCTTCCATCCAGCAGCTCCCCGGGAAGCCTCCCACCACTCCCAAAGCACCATTCCTGATCCCAAACACCGCTCCAGCCTCTGCCACTTCCAACGTGCCCCAAGTGCTGGCTCGGGCTGAGCAAGGGCCTCCAAAGCAGCCAACACCCACCTGGGGCCAGTTGCTACTAAAACCTGACCATAGCTTTGAGCTCCGCTCTGCTGCAGCTCATACCTCTGGAGCCAGTCCACACTGCCTGTCATTTGGGACGGCTGCTCGGTCCCAGCTCTAGCCCTTCTTTAGCGAGTAGACACCAGTTGGCTCCAGCCTCAAACGCAAGCTCGTGTAAGGATTCAGCTATGCAGAGCAGTCTGTAAATCCCTCCCAGCACAACAGGCAGTTTTGCTCACTGAAAACCAGCCAGAAACTCTTCACAAATGTATATGCAATTATTCTCATGTTCCCTGGCCTTGCGTGAACCTCAGAAGTCCGTGGTGGAGCAAGCCTCCAGCACGGCAGTGATCCCTGCTATGGGGCACAGGCGTCCCCTTCATCCAGACCCACCACGGCATTCCACTTGGGCTGCCCGCTGCAGGGAGCAGGGCAGGGTGGAAGAGGGAAAGAGGAATGAGGGGGTTTCCCTCAGAAAAAGCACAACAGGAGTTTCTCTCCTCATCATCACCATCAATGGGGCTGTATAAACTATCCCCATGGTTAAATTTCCATGACTCAAGTGCACATCACAACGTGGCTCTGAACTGTCCCCTCTTCCGTGATCCCTCCACTCGCTGGCTTTAGGAATATTGAGTTACATTTTGATCCGGGCCCTATCGCTGCTCATCTCGCCTTGTTTCCGCTCTCAGCTGCTGAGAACATTCTTACGGAGCTGTCAGGTAAGGCTTTATCCCCTTAAAAAACAAATTAGAAAAGCCATCTGGACTGTTCTTTCAAACCCAGCCCGAGCTCCTCCAGCTGTTGTGTGACCTCATCCTTTATTAATTCTGTAGCCTCGCATTTACCATTGAGATCAACCCTACAAGTGTATAATTTCCTGATTTCTTTCCAGCTACATTATTAAAGATTGGGGTTAGAGATTCGCTCCCCTTGTGTCCCTCGATAACCCTCCTCTCTCGCAGGAGTTGTTAGGGAGCAGATGATGCATCACAGGTTCCTTTATAGCAACAATAATTGTTCTGCTTCAGGAGCAACTGTGGCTTATATACTGCAGCTTTCTGAAATTGTTTTTCTTCTTCCCCTTATTGCTAAGGAAGATATTGGCACCAGAATGTGATTTGAGAGCTCATGTTCTCTTATTTTCCCCCCTACCTGCAGCCAGTGCAGATGCTACGATCGTGGTGCCACCACTGACATCTGTGTAACCGAATCCCGCGTTACAAACAGGAAGCAGCAGTGACAGCAGCAATTTCAATAGGTGCTTTTCTTCTGCTGAAGCCATTATTTCAGACAGGATGTATAAATCACACCGTGTCTGATGCGTCCAGTTCCAAGTCTATGGCAAACCCCAGCTACCTGGATACACCCCAGCCATTTGCCTCTCTGACAGCTTGGCTGCTTTCCCTGAGGCGTTTGGAGCTGGCAGTTCTGTGGTTTGGGGGAGGAAGAGGGAAGGTGATAGTGACTACAAAAGACCAGAAGATGATTTTTGTGTCTGTCAGCTAGGGCCATCTGCTGCTGCAGGCGCAGGAGGATTCATAAACACTTCCAGTGTGAGTATGGGGTCAGGATCCAAATTCCAGACTGGTTTTCCTGCTCCTCTGCTTGGTGCTTGCTCTGTTTAATTCTGGCCACTGGTCTCCAGTCTTTGACCTCTTAGTTGGTGGGTGTCAGACCTCAGTACTCAAAAGCCTTGGGCAAAGGAGCCTCCCCATCCACTTTGTGATGCTGCACTGTAGCCACCATCACCTTCAGAAGTAAAACTGAAGCTTGAGTAAGTATAATCCCTTTCCTGCTGAAGCAGCACTGCACTTCCACTGAAGCACCAAGGGTGAGTGGTGCCCACTGGCTTGGAAGCAGGGACCACTTCTCTCCTCACAGTGGGAACCCGGGAGCTAAAAATTGCAGAAATAGACAGGAATAAAGAGAAAAACCTTGTGTGAAATATATAAAATCTAGATCAGGGTGAGAAATCTCACTCGTTATAATATGTAGGATTTACAATCCATTTATAATCAAATGTCTTATCTCACAGAATCTTAGAATCCCAGATCGGTTTGTGTTGAAAGGGACCTTAGAGCTCATCCAGCCCCAACCCCTGCCATGGGCAGGGGCACCTTCCACTAGAGCAGCTTGCTCCAAGCTCCATCCAGCCTGGCCTTGAACACTGCCAGGGATGGGGCAGCCATATTCACTTGAGTCCTCAAATAACTGCACAAATGATAACACGCCAGAAATTATAACATTTCATTACTCCTGGCTTGCAGAGGAGGGAGAGGAAAAGATGCCTCATCCAGGGACTTAGGTGAGAGGTGTGTGAGGACTGCCTTGCCACCAGCTCACCTTCCAGGAGCAGTATCCAGCCTGCCTCTGGGAAGTGTTAGCTCGGGCTCTATTAGAAGTGCAGAAATTGCATTTAACCTATCAGGAGACACATAATGGGTGATTTATAAATATTTACATCCTGTGATTGTCTTCAGGGAGGATCAGGTGGGTTCAGCCGCACCGGGGCCGCTCTTCTGGGAGGAACAGCAGAGCTGTTAACAGGTTTCATTTCCACCACTCAGGCAGCTAATGTGCAATCCTTTAGTCTGATCACACTTCTGCTTCAAAATGGCACTTGATGAGGGAGTACCTCTAATCCAGCATGTTCTTCCAACATTTTGCATGGGAAATGACTTTCCAGATCATCTGAAGGCTGCTGGGCTGAGTCTGACTGTCAGGAGATGGTACTCCCGAGTGATAGGAAACAACCTATATGGCTCTTCGTGGGGAAGAGGAAGCAAACAGCTGGAAATTAACGTGGACTGGCTATTGATCTGCAAACTCTTTCTGGGAGCAGCAAAGGCAGCAGAAACGGTCTGGGTCAGACCCCTTAATGTCTGATGGTTTTCAACACTATGACGCAGGATAAAGCCACTTTTTGACTTATGGAAAGCCTCCACTCTTCAGTCAGAGAATGAACAAAACATTTCTCTTGTCACTAAGCAATAGGAAAAAAAAGATGCTCATCCTAAGAAATGCAAACTGCCTTCTCTTCTGCATGCTGGGGGTCACCATTTTTAGCACTTTCATATATTATGGGCATATTTAATTGATTCAGAACCTGCCAGCCTGGTCCCAGTGAAGCCAGCTGTCTTTTGGCCTCATCCCCAACACAAACAGGACTTCATGGCTAAACACTCTGCTCTAGCTCTGCACATCTTTGGCTCAGACAGAGAAGTCTGTTGTTGATGTGACTGTGGAAACACAATGTGGGGTAAGGGATGAAATACCAAGGGAAGATTGGAGGATTTTAATAATGCCTATTTTTATATCTACTGGATGCCAACCATCTGAGCTAATAGAATGTAATTGGAAGACTAGATTCAGTCATTTTCGTTATTATTAGGGCTTGATGTACTTCTGTCAACTCCAAAATACTCATTACATGTAATTAGGAAGAAGATTAGAGTGCTGTTAAGATGTGGAATAATGATGCAGCTCTAAAGGGCCAGTGGAAAAAACAACCCACTCAGGAAAATGTCTCAAAAGTGCTGAGCAGAAGAGGGCATTAAAAAAAGAGATAAAGACAAGAGCTGGTGCTAAGTAATGAAGATGAGGCTTTGAAGTGAGAAAGAGTTGATATGCAGAATCAAAGCGTTTGATGACTATACCTCCCTCTAAAATGAATCCCCTGTTATCTAGATGGCTGAAGTAACATTAGTAGGATAATTCCCTCTGTGTCTTTTTCATAAACTCCCACCCCAAATAGCATAATTAATTTCACAGTTGTACAGAAGAATAATAAGAAAAATCCATCCTTTGAGAGGGGGAGGTAATTTCTATCTGATAGAAACTGGGATTAGACACAGCACATAAAACTTTCTGATCATTTGTGCACCAGAAGTTGTCATATTGTACCTGACCAACAGCTGGTGGGATGACACTGAACCAGCTGATGCTTCACCCTGATTTCCTTGAGAGTGATCCCATTTATTGAATCAAAATTCCAGATTCTATTTCAGAGTAATGTAGGTCAGAACGCACAAAACAGGTGATGAGGCATCCGACAGTAACGAAGCTGTACACAGAAAGGTTAAGAAGGAAAAGAAAAGAATTCCTGTTGAGGCAGCGGATAGAGGACAGGGAGGGAGCAAGGCCGTGTCTGTAGCACCGCACAAAGCAGCTCGCCACAAGGCATTACCAGCGTGGGAATCTATTTCTGGTTCTATCATCAACACCCCATATGACATCAGACAAATTATTCCAGGACAGAATCGCTTTTCCAATGGGCACGTATTAAACAGCAGAAGAGCTGTTACAATGCACTCAGAGTTGTCTCACCACGGCCAATGCTGCTGCATGTGGATCCCATGTACAGCATCATTCCCTCCCTGACCCTGCAGACCTGGAGTGAGACAGGAGGGAGGAGAATGTGGGGCTGGAGCAGTGCGTGCTGTGCAGAGGAGCAGGAACCATCTACCACGGGTCGAATGCGGGCTCCCCTGGGCAGCCCTGTGCTTCAGGTGAGCACAATGGTGTCTGACTCTCACACAGGGGCTTATATTTTCATGGGTGGGAGTAAGAAGGCTGCTTGTAGTGCAGAATAGACTCAGACCATGCCGCAGTGATAAAGTGCACATGTGAATGAGTGCCGAGACATACAGGGAGCAGGGGCCTTGGGTAGAGCAGGGACAGGAGGTTTCCTCAGCCCCCCCCAAAATGTTCCTGCACCCGGTCTGCCAGTGCAGTGCAGGAAGCATCAATAGCCCAACTGAGCTTTCTCCAGCCTTGCTGCTCCCTATGGGGCAGAGGAAATCCTCTCTCCTAGCAGAACCACAGTGTGGTGGCCGGGGGACAGTAAATGTCCTTTCCTTTCCCTCCTCCAATCTGTGGAACAGCAGCAGCCATCTGCTTCCCTGCTGCTGCTGGAAGGTGGAACACACACTGGCCTTGTAGGGGCTGCACAGGGGGGAAGCAAAGGGTGATTGATGGTGGTGATAATGATACCATGGCAGGGCTGGGAATGGGCCAAAACATAGGCAATTTACCCCAGAATGGCACCACTCCTTTGAGCCCACTGCCTGCTCCCCAGTCCCTGGTACTGACCTGGCCATTGCTGCCCACCCAGAGCACAGTGCATGGCCAGGGACCTTGCCATGTTCGGGTGGTGACTGCTGCAGCCCAATCAATCTCCTCTGCTTGTTTATAAGTATCTGTGACTCACAGACGTTTTTCCTGCTCCTTAATTGCCAGTTTCCTGAGAAACCGCTGCAGCCAGCCAATCGGCTGTGGAATTACGGCTTGGTGACTGGATACAATTGGGAAAAATAAATACAGCGTTATTGGTAAATTGAACAGCGCTTTTCTAAGTACATCACGTATTTATAAACAACACATACATCTGCAGGAACCCAGAGCCCCCTCGCCTTGCTGAAGGAGGTCTCTGAAGGTTTTATTCTGGGAAGCAGCACCGACCCCCCTCTGCCTGCTCCCTGTGCGATGAGGGATGCTCACAGTGGGTACATCAGTGGCTGTGCCAGGGGACTGCGTGCTCCCTGTAAGCCACAGTGCAGGCAGTCACCCCTGCAGCCCCAGAGAATCCAGGACCAGGAAGGTGATTGGGCTGCGGATCACTTCTTCTGCCAGAAAACCCACATACCAGGGCAGAGCCTACAGGTCAGGCAGATGCTACAGCTAAGGATGGGCAGAACAGGGCAAAGCCCCCACGTGGTGACCTGCATGGGCAGCAGCGAGCTGCCCCCTACTCTCCCTTTCTTTTCTGAATCCTAATTTGAATCCTGTATCTCCTAAACCGTGCTGGCTTCCTAAGAGCTTCTGGATTGGTACAGTAATTTTAATAAACAAATTGAAATCCTCGTAAAAAACACAATACAATATTAATATTATTATTATTCAGCATTATTATAGAAGTGATAGACAAGATCTAAATAAGAGACAGAAGACTATCTCTGCCTTCAATATTAGTCACTGCTCAGTTACAACTTTATTCAAAGCCATTAATTGGCAGCAAGAAATAAGCCTGTGAAGTCACTGTAGCACAGCATGCTATTTCCTTTATTCTTTTAATATGTGATTATGTTTGGGAAGCTTGAAAGTCTTTTTTAGTAATCATTTGGTAAAGCCACTCTAATAGCTGTTAAAAGGCTAGGAAACACAATGTCAGTTAATTTTGGATGAGATCATAGGGAAATAGGGGGAAGGATATAAAAAGTATAATGGCATGAAAGACAATGATAAGTTGGAGGAGTGGAGCACCTAAACAAATGCATGATGTGAGCAGTGATTCAGCCAGTCAGGGTAATTGGAGACTTGTGTACTGGGCAGTTCTCTCCAAAGAGCAGTAGCAGCCCATGTACCCACGTCCCAGCTCCGCACAGCTGGATGCCAGAACTGCCTGTCTGCAGACCTCACATCGCGAGTACCTCTGGTACCTCAATTACTGAGCATTATGACCGCGGCAGAGTGAATCCTCTGCTCTTTCTTCTAATGCTTGACTCACACTGATATGAAACACTTCCATTCTCCTCCTGTTGTGGCACCGCCAGGAAACCGAGGCAGGAGGCAAAAGGATGGCTCAGGTCAGCACCCTTCTGCTGATGTGGGGAGGAGAGATGGGGCTTTGTGGGGACAGGCCATCCTGAGTAATGCCAGACAGTCCCTGTGAGTCTTGTGCATGCAAAGCTAACACCAATACTGGTGGGCTGAAGGTAAGGAGCTGGGCACCAGATCTGCCCTGGATCTGTAAACCCCTCTCTGTTTGGAGGACAGCTTTCACCAGCTGTCTAAAATTCACGTCTGCTCCAAATGCTCTGAAAAGCTGTGTGTTTCAGCTAGGTACAGAGCGCAGTCCTGGACCTGGAGTGATTTCAGACAGGGGTGTTGGAAATAAGGAGCTCAATTCCTTTCTTCACTGAACCAAATACATAATTTTTCTGCAGGATGACACTTAATCTTTGTGTTTGCCCTCAGCCCTCGAGCTCAAACTGTGGTTCTGGTCAAGATCAAAATAATTCCAGCTGGGCAACACTCAGTATTTGACATTCCACCTGTTTGAAGCAAAGCTGGAAATGGTATTTATGATGAAGATTAGCTCATGGCCGTTAAGTGGTCTGGGCTGAAGATGGATGTTTGCTGTCGAAGAGGTGGTGGTGATTTATCACAGCTGAATGCTTCCCTGGTTACATGAAGTTGCTGCCATAGAGCTCTTCTGGCAGAAGGAATCTGTGAATGCTCCTGAGCTGCATTTCTGCAAAGCTGAAGAACTGGCCCCAAAGAGCTTTTGTAAAGACAAGAAGGGAGGTCTCGCACTTCCCCTTTCTCAGCCTGAGTTGTCAGAATTACTCGGTACTGGAGCAGTATCAAGTAGCTGGGAGAAAAGGAAATGAATTGTTTCTACAGTCTTCACTGGTCAAAGAATGAGGGTTCTGAAACAAACCTGACAGTTGAGGAAAACTCAAACCAGCTGCTAAGATGTGTATTAAAAATATTCCCCTGCAAGTGATGGCAGCGCGGGAGCAGAGCCTACCAGTGCTGGACCAGCTCACAGGGCCCATTGCCTCCAGGACGTCCTCTCTGCCTTGAGCAGCAGCAGGCAGGGGATGCTCACCTGCTTACACAGCCGCACCAAGCATTTTCCCCAGAGATGTTCCTGTCTGCTGCACTCTGGGGCAGGAGGAGTTAGGAAGCAGGAGCTGTCACCTCCTTCATAACCTTCCAGAGTCACTACATTCAGCTCAATAATAAAGCTCTTTCTTGCCTGGTATTTCCCTCTCCACTTGCAAGTCTGCCCTTCTGGGCAGGAAGTCAGAAACAGGCACTATGCAAACAGCATCAAGATCAGAGATGATGCTGAGCTGAGACCTGGAGAAGGATGTGTCCTGATACAGACAGTCAGGGGAAGAGAGAGACAAGAACCACTGCTGGTATGGATGGTCCAAT
This sequence comes from Psittacus erithacus, assembly GCA_009867235.2. NCBI lineage: Eukaryota > Metazoa > Chordata > Aves > Psittaciformes > Psittacidae > Psittacus > Psittacus erithacus. The sequence continues at coordinate 24,657 of WYDI02035052.1, forward strand.
TAACACCTCATTGCTTTACCCTTTCCAGCAATATTCATCTCATCTTTCAGATTAAATCACTGCATTGGAGTGAATTTTCTCACTCCTCTCCTAAAAACCGTTTCTGTTTGAGTGTCTGATTTTCTATGTCCCAGACCATTGGCAGCCCTACTGCACTGCAGGGTAAGGACATCATGGGAATAGGTTGTTGATCACATCATTTAGATCATTTGTGCAAGAGATTTCCAAAAGAGAGACAGTTTCTGCTCCCTTCTTTCTGACAGCAGAATTTCTGAAAATCTCTTACATGTTTTTTCTGAATAAACCAGAAGAAGCTGCCTCCAGAGGGTTTTGCCATCTTCACATTTACTCCAGCACAGTAGTCTTCTATGAAGAAAAACTATTGAAGCAGCTCAGTGAACTGCTAAGCAGAGAGGCACAAGCCTAAAGATGGATATATAAGTTCAAACCTTTCAAAGCCAGGAAAAAAATCAAGATGACAACAGTCCCAAAACATCAGAAAACCTCGAAGTTATGAAAACCCAAACATCGTAAGTTGAGACATTTCTAACTCAGATCTCTGGAAACCATGAGATGTGTTTCATATTGCATACAGGAGAGAAAAACAGCCCATCTCCCAGAGATGATGGCTGCCTTCAGCTCTGATCCCAAAGGACAGAGGTAGCATGTGGGCAGATGAGTGAGGAGAAGCCAGGGGGTGGTAGTCAGGGAACTCTCTATGCCTGCATCAAACCTTGCAGAAGAGCCAGGGAATCTATGCCTAAAGCTTAACTGCTCCAAGGGCTACCACTGACATCTTCCAAAGTGGAGGGGACAGTGTGGTATTCGTGGAATAACGCCTGGACTTGCCATTCTTCCCATAACTCACACTCGTGCTGTCCCTCACTGCACTGCATCGTCTGAAGTGTCATCCCGCATCAGCCCCCGGTCCCCTCCAGCCGCCCCGCAGGAGCCCACGTCTGCTCCAAGGTTACATCCTGTGCAGCAGAGCCCCAGCTCAGAACCCACTTCCCACCCTGCTGCCCTCTGACGTGCTGCAGGACAGCTCTGAGGGTTTCATGTACAATCATGCATGGAGCTTTGTACCTAACACACCCCTCTGTTCCTGGGAGATTCTGCTGAAGAGGATATTAAAACTGTCTCTTCCAGTTGCACCCAGGGCATCTCTAAGCTGTATGTCAATAAGGCCACATAATAATAATAATCAGATGTTTCAACTTGGCTGTGATAAATTAGCTATGGGAGAGCAGCCAGTCTGCTTTCATTCATGGAAGTTAGATGCCAACCAGTAATGAAGAATGATGATAAAAACTAAATCTCTTCAGTTTTATCTAAACATTAAAATTAGGAATCAAACCAAAATACATGTTCTTGGGCAAAGTCTTATTGACTTAGTTTAGGTTTGGTTACAGAGGTTGGAATAAAATGCATGCAGATATTTACTTAACATAAAATTGTACTCAGTAATGTCAAGGAGGAAACCCCTGGAGTCACCTTTTCCTAACACCTTTCCCAAGTCCTCAGCGCTGTGCCACAAACCTCAGCAAGACCAAGCACAAGGAACATCTGTCATACACCTCAACTGGTGGGTGCAATTAGTTTGTCCTTTCAAGGCCTAATGCTCAGAGTTACAGCTGCTCTACAAGATGGACATAAAAAGCTCAGTACAAGCGGTTAGATGTTCACAGTGAAATCGTAGTTTCTGAAAGTTTAGTTGTAGAGCTGAATATACATGGGATAGCTATTTTCTGTTTCCTTCCGATTACAACAGGTTATGAGCAGATTGGAGGAATGTGAATCTCCCATTAGGGTCATCCTTCCTCAGTCATCATTTCTCACACAGTCTATTTCCTATCACTCATATAACCTCTGTTAGCACCTAGACAGGAGTAGTTAAAGGCTCACCAAGCAGCACAGCCTTGCTGAAGAGCTGACAGGAAATTGAGGAGAATGAGTTCTGGAAATCTCATTCTGAAAGATCTTCAAGAAAAGCTCCATTAAAACAATCGCGGTGTTTTTCATACATGCACAAGCCTGTAACCACATTATAATTAAAAGGACATAAAATGACAATGAGCTGTTCAGTAGAAGACCAGGATTGTTGTAATTCTCTTTTGATTGTTTTACTTATTTAGACTTAGATTAAAGATAAACCAGCAAATGGAAAAGAATCATTGTGAAATTCTAACCTTAGTATAAACTCACAGTCACCAAAGTCATCTGAGCAGTTCAGGTCCACCAGCCACTGTGAGCTGTGGTTTATGTTGTCTATAGATGAGGAAGTAAAGGGTTATATTCTGAATAAATGCTTAATGAACATGGTAACTTCCATAACTGTGCCCCATTCCACTATTACACCAACTGCTCCCCATTGCTCAATAGCTCTTCCTTAGGCCTTCAGCAGGGTACTACATTCAAATTAACTTTAAAAACCTATTTCTTTTCACCCTTCTCACATCATTTTATATCAACCTGGCTTGTGCAGATGGAATATGAAGTAACTTAACATTGGCACCAGAGGATGGGCAATAGCTGTCATCGCTGACACCATGGGAGATTCTTACAGGCTTTGCTTACATCACAGGTGCAAATATTATCTGCTAGCAACTGGTTCAAAGCTGAGGCTCATCATTCAACAAAGTTCAGTTAATTGCATTGATCAGCTCTGCACTGACAAACCAGTTATTAGTGAGTTGTTTGTATCTCCCTGCTGAACCATCCCTTACATTCTGGAGACACTAATATGTACTTGGAGCAGTTTTAATATGGAAGATTTTTAATTGCCATAAAGATTCTGGTAGTGCCTCCATTTGGTTATTTTAGCAAACATAATTACTCAGTAGAAGTTCATTACTTTTATTTATTATTCTTTAACTGAACCCTAAAGGACTCGATTCTGTTGTTCTGCTGCTTCGGGATACGGTAGCCTCCAAGATGTGATCCTCATGCACAAACATTGACATGAAATGTGTGCAGGATCTGGCTCTATATTTGAATTTCAGCTTGCAACAGAAACTGTCTTTTGGCATTTTGAGGACTGGAGAGAGCAGCAGTTTTAAATAATCATCCATCACACAGGAAAGCGTTCAGCTGTAAATCTGAAGTAGAAACCTTAAGGCATGAAGCTGCATAAACATTTTGGCTGAAATCCACCATAAAGACTGTCAGAGTAAATATTAAAAAGAGGTTTGTATTCAGCTAAAATATCTGTTTACAGATATCTTTTGCTGAAGCCGCATATTGTACAATGAAATGAGATCTCCAAAAACATTTTTGTTCTAATAACTTTATAAACTGTGCTATATATTTTATGGAATTTGAATGTAAAAGCAGTTGGCCCAGAACGGCTTCTGCAGATTATTGGGAGAAACCACTACCATATGTCAGTAGAATGGCAACATCCCATAGATACTTGAGAGGATCTCAGGCTCTACCCAGCTCTTGTGTTTATAACGTGGCAATATTTCCATACTTCATATATGGGTACCTCTGCTTATATAAACAATATCATGGCAATGATTGTCAAAGTCACTTATAGGATTCCAATGAAAATAAAAGTAAATTTGTTCTTACATACTTTCAAAGCAGCGCGCTTCTGTTAGCACGGCTCTGGGATCGTGGGCCACCAGCCCTGTGCCCAACACAGCTGCACTGGAAAAAGTGTGTAACGTAGACCTGGCCAAGTGTGCTCTGCATGTTTCCCTAGGTGGTCTAGCCACAAGACACTGTCAGTTGTGCAGAGCTGGCCCTCGGCAGCTTGCACGTGTTCCCTGGAGAAGGGTGATGACCATAGTTATAAACCATGCACCCATCACCAAGCATGCTCAAGGGCTTTATGAAACTCTTTGGCATTTGGTGTTCATTGACGGATTCTCAAAAGCAAGTTATTTTCCTCCTCTGAACATCTGTACATTGTTCTTCACTGTGAAATTCAACCCCATCACTGATCTACCATGCACAGTTAATGGGCAAAGCCTGTGAGGTGGTTGGTATCACTGGTTCCTGCCGTTCTCTGGGCACAGACCTACATCTCAGCCAGTGACCTGCAGACACAGAAGTAAATACGACCCATAAACTGCCTGGTCCAAAATGCTGAGAGAGAAGTGACAGCTCAGCACCCTGTGACTGCAGTTTTCCCTTGCCCAGCGGTTTTAGTGATACCTTTTTGAGCAAGCCCAAGTCATGCAGCTGTGTATCATTTCAGTGCATTTTTTGATACAGTTTATTGCATTGTGTAAGTGCAAAAAAGTGACAACAGCCTTGTTTAATCAAACCTTTGTCTCCTAAAGGAATAAATGAGGTATTTCTTCCAGCTGCCTCAGAGCACACATCAGCACAAGAGTAGCTGTTTAGATTTAATCACAGAATGGACAGGCAGCTGTCTTGTGGTTTACTTTTACTATCAAAAAAGACATTTGTAATTACTAAAGTTTAATAGCTATGCAAGCATCACCTCAGGAAAGCACTTTAAGGAAGGCTTTGTCATGGGAGCACTGTCATTGCAGAGCTCATGCTATGCTACACCAGAACAGAGCTAAGCAATGATTTGAGAATAAAATGCAGATTTGAGAATACTGACAGAGTCTGGATGAACAGAGCAAAGTTCTGCTAGAAAACAGTAAGTCTACAATGTCAACAATGACAAAGTAGTAACTTGTTAATGCAGGTTTCAGCAAAGATATGAGACGTGTTTGCTAACAAAATGGGTATGGGAAAGAATTAGAATTACAGGTCGAAGGAGGATCTGATAAGCAATGGGGAAATTTAAGGTTTGAGATCAGTTGTTTCTGCCTTGGACACCAGGGTAACATCAGGAAAAGATGGACATGACAAAATACCCTTTGCCAGGCAACAGGTTGAGGGCTTTGGGATGATTAACTCAAGATTGCCACTTTTAATCTCATATCCAGAGTTTTGCCCAGAAGAGTCAGTTCTGACCCTTGAGGAAGCAACACCTAACAGTGGCCAGCAGCATCGCTGGGGATTCACAAACAGTTCTAATCCCCATCAGATGCAAACTCTGAGGAACTGCTTTATTTTGTCAGAAAAATACAGTTTCCCACTCTGGCAATAAAGCACTTAACTTTGATCTTAATCATTTCTGCTGGACTCATTTGATACACCAAATTAATATCACTGATTAGACTATGATCTTTTTTAATCGAGTAAAACTGGAGACTGGAAGATGTTAATGTTATTTATTTGACCTTTCTGTGTAAATTCCAGCAGTTCCCCAAGGACAGAACAGAGACCATGGCTGCAGCAATGGCTCCATTTTGTTTCCTTGGACAAACACCTTTTGTACATGGGCAGTGGAAGGGAATGAACAGCCACATTACTGTCATCCCAACGTCCCGTGTATAGGCCAGACCAGAATAATCCAGGCAGTTCTTGCTAAAATATTGCCTTTTAGTGTGTTTATATGAAGTGAGTTCAGTTCTGCACTGTGGTGGGGTCTATTCCAATACCGTAATTTGTGTTTCTAGAAATAATTGTCTCCGAGGCAGGAGCCAAACAGAAGTCAGATCTCTCACTTTCTGTGTAGATTACCCCTATGTAAGAGGCAGCCTTTTCTCCTGCAGACATTTATTACTAGGCCAAAATTTTTCAATATAATGTCTGGCTGACCAAGTAAACCTTGCCATGGCTTTCCAACAGAGCAACAATTACAAGTGTATGTTATCTAATTCACTCTTCAAGCAGGGATCTGTTCCAACCTCATCACTACCACTTTAGTACAACTGTACGCGAAGAACAGTAAGAGTCCTGTAACTAAAACTACCCGGGATTTACTCTCCTTTTCCACCACAGGGGAAGGAGAAGGTCGGGTCCCCAGTTCTGGGTGTTCTGGGTTTTCATAAGTGTTTGCAAAGCTGCGCATTATGTCTCAGTGACAGAAACCCCAGAGAATGGTATCCAACCGCTGTAAACAGGGACTGATATAGGACTGCAATTCTTCAGTGCTATCACAGCATCTGACAATCCTCCTGACCTAACATTAGAAGTATCTGGAACACGAGAGGTGACCAACTTCAGAAGTGTGGTTTATGAACAGTTACGATCAACGCATTCAACTCCTCACCTCACAGAGCACTGAAAAACAAATTATGGGGCTTGTGTCATATCCGGGATTTACAAATGGTAACAAGGATCATCCATAACACGGAGATCAGAGAGATAAAATACTGAGCTGCTAAGGAAAGAGAGATGGAGTCACTCTCTGCAGCACCTTTTAAAATAGACATATCACCTCCCCTCGCAGCGGGGCCACATGCTCATTCTGGCAGAAGAGCAGCCGCCTGCTATGATGCTTTTCTAACCACACACCTGATTTCATCACCAGCTGAATGATCACATTGATTTCCCCTAATTCGGTAACTTGCACTGCTAATGTGAGCAAAACAAAAGCCGTGCTCTTACATTAGGAAGTGCAAATCCACAAGGGAAAGTCATTTTGTTGGGTGCAAGCTTCAGGAGTCGCCAACACTCAGCAATCCATGAGGAGCTGGAAAACTGGACCTGAAGCAGTCAGCAGGAGAGGAAAGAAGCTTCAAGGGAGTGAAGGCTGATACAAGCAGAGAGGGAAGGCTGATACAGGCGAGGGGCAAAGTGCTGCATGATTGGTAGCAGGAGGAGTGGGGAGTGACACAACCGAAAGGGCAAAGGCAGGTGAATAGTTCATCACGAATAGTTGCTGGTTTAAAAGACCTGACGTGTTTCCTGTGAGTCTGAGGTAGCGAACTGTTCCTCTGGCCTGAAGCGTTTCATCTCCCAGCGCCTGTGTTGTGGGTAACCATAGAGAACGCACAGCTCGCAATTCCCCACTGGTAGCTGTTTCTAATACCAGATGTTGCTAGCGTTCCGGCACAGGCGCGAGGTGAGCATCAGACAGAGAGAAGACACTTTGGTTTTGGCGCTCCGATTGAATCAGATGGATTTTGAGTAAATTAGAAATCTGGAAAAACACTCCTGTCTGTGTGTGTGTATGTGTGAGTGACATGGAGAGAGAAGGGAGAAAAAGGAAACCTGTTCCCCTTTCTCTATGAGCATTTAAAGCTGTGGTTATTCTAATTCTTTTTCCTCCAGTGTGTTCATTGCTGAGCTCACAAACCCTGCTCCGTGAGGTTGCTCCCACAGAGCCCCAGATTTCATGTTTGTCCCAACATGTTCACTTTCTGAAGACACAGAACAGTGCTGACTGTTCTGGCAGCCCTTTAGTTCAAAAGGAAAGACAGCAGAAAGAGAACCCTATTTTATCTATTTTATCAGAGCTTTCCACTCTTCTCTGCCAATTTTAGCAAGATTAGAAATTCAAAGGTTATTAAACAACTCCTCATTTTGCTCCCCAAACTATGGCAATGTTCCCTCCTGTGACTCTTCATCAGAGTATGGGTTCAAATAGACAATGTCATTTTCTAAGGGACAATATAACATTCCTTGGGGTGCTTTTCTATCCTACAGCTGATGATTCCAGCAAGTAAAAGATATTTGCCATCAGAGCTCTCGAACAATAACTGGCCCGCAGTTGAGTGACCTTTCTGTGCATCCATGTGTGAGGACACACCTCGCTCTGGTGAGAATACAGTAGAAGAGGGAGAAAAGCCAAAGCAAACAAGCCCTTGGGGAGCTTTGTGGGCTGCGTGAATAGTCTGAGGCATGTGCCTTGGGAGGTGGAAGACAGAAATGGGTCTTTACTGGCTGTGAGGTAGACGAAGTAAAAGACAAGGCTGTTCTTGGTATTTAGCAAGGGACCCGGACCAGAGACAGACTTTCCAAAGCTGTTTTGATAACAGCAGGTAACCCCTGCCCTGTTGGCCTCATGGGACCACCAGCTTAGAGAGACCTTGAGGTACCTGCAGCCACAAGCGGCGCTTTGCGAACCAAGGATACGCAGTCAGGGGTGAGTCTGCATCTGTAACAACTATTGCAAGAGTTTCTGCAAACATCTTGCGGCTCTTGCATTAACCAAAAACTCAACTAACCAACCAAAACCTGCTGACTAAACACTGCAGCCTTTTTTCCACATGTGTGAACCTACACTGTCGATGAACAAATGGTTTAATTTGTACCAGAGCAAACAGCATTAGCCTGTGCCTCAGCCATCAGTCTCCTCATTAGAGCTACTTCATCAGTACCCAGCATGTAACAGAGCCGGTATTTTTACAGTGCTCCAGTGGCATGACCTTATGTTCTTTACCTTAATTCAACTTGCTGTTTACCTTGGAGCCAAGTCCAGATCTTGACTGCTGCTGCTTTCACCTCAGCAGTGTTAATCTCATCTGGAGTTCCCTGCACTTAGCCACAGCCACAAGCACAACCCAGGACTGAAGTGAGCACAGTGAGGATACCCATCCTGCAGCACCGGAGGAAAGGGGGTTCCTGCAGCCAGCAATGGCCTCTGTGCATGCAGCAGCCACCACCAACGTGCACTCAAAGCCCAGCCCGCATTTCACAAACAACTACTACTATATCTTGTTACCACTATTATTATCACTATCATTACTGCTATTATTATTTATAAGCAAATTTGCAAACATATCAGGCCTTCAGGACAGCTGCTGTCAAGCTGCACATTGATGTAATGGCGATACTCCAGCAAGGTTTGCATTCTGCTGTTTCAGAAAGAGCCCCCTGCTATTAGTGATTATCCATCGCTTCTATAATACGCCAGCTGCCCAGCAGTCCCAAGTACACGTGTGCAAGAATCCCTCAGGCTGCGTTCCTCAGCCCCTCTGAAGTCACTGCTTGCTCTCAGTCACTTTTCCATCACAAGGAACTCACAATGTATGCCTTTGCTTTATGTGTTTTCAATTAAACACTCAATTCTTCCATTGGCTATTTCCGCTGGCAGCCCCTGTGACTGTCCCAGATTTCTCCCTGCACACTTTAGTGCTGGCACAGATAACTCATTTTTCACTTGAGCAAAGAGCCTAAATACACTTTACATGGAGCAAATCCCACGGTTTATCCCCAACTAAGCATAAAATAAAAGGATGACCAGAGAAAATGATGAACAGCCAGCAGCATTTTGATTTGGCTTCCAAGCAGATACAAGAACCATCCAAAACCTGGTTCCTTTTTACCATACCCTTTTACCCAAGATGAAAGAGAAGCTGCTTCACCTAGACAGTGCTGCATGCTGTTTTACTCATGGTGGCACAGAAGTGGATCTTCGGTTAGGTGTCTTTCAATCACCCAAGTGAAGACATTAAACAAGATAAGGATTCCTGTTCCTTGGAGCTGTCACCAAGAGAAATGTAATGGCTCTGGAAATAAGGAACAAGTGAATTGCTCCATCTTTTGCAGGAGATTAAATATACGCTCTCCAAAAATAGCTAATGTACATACTTTTCTCTGGAAAATGAAGACAACTTCCAAACCCAAAGGTGTCAGCCAGGGATAGAATTGATGCTGCAGAGGCAGCACAGCCAGTCAATGGAGCTGTGAGCAATTTTCACAGCAAAACCCTGGCAAAATGTATCCAATTTTGGACAGGCTCACAAACCCAAACTTTGCTCAGGCCCATGAAGCTTTTGGCCAAGGTAAGCCATATAAGAGTGAATTTCAGCAGGGTGCTGCCTAGCTGTGGCATTTAAACCAAAGAGGTGGGGAAGGAACAACTCAGCTCTTTTCCAAGGCCTCCCTTCGGTCCCCATCTGGGGGAGCAGTGGCCACGTCAGAAGAAGTGATCAATGGTTTTGCCAAGCCTTGACATGGAGCTTGTGAACAGAAAAGTGCACACTTGCTAAGCATGGCAGAAACTGGCAGAGCACCCTAACATATAGAAAATAGTCACTCATATTTACAACTGAAGGGGACAGTAACTCCTTCCCAACCAAAATGATTCCATGTTTCTGTATGGTTTCATTCCTTCCCGCTAAGATGCGTATGAGAACAGAAAACCACGCATTAATCACATTAATACTTTGTGTGCTCCTGTTGCCCATTTCTCACCTACAGCTATGGTGTTTAGTGATCACAATCATTTCCACAGGAGGTAGCGGAGATGTCACACACACAGCATAATGAATTCCAGGAGGGAAATGAGCAGCACTGAAATACCAGGACCGAGAAATACATTAGAAGTATGAATCAGTAGAAGTGGTTTCAATCACCCTTACATCTGGTTTCATCATTTCCTTCACCATATCTGACTGCCTTTGGCTTTTCTGTGATGCCAAAGTCCTAGCACATCCATCTTATGAGAGACCAGGCAGTGACATGTCATCAGCTTCTAGGTCATTCCTTGCTTTTTTCCTTGGGAGCATTTTACCTTGAGAAATACAGAAGGGGAGACTGAAATTCCAGGGTGGAGTCTAAGTAGCAGGAGGTCAAGCTTTTTAACACATTGAAGTTTCTTGCAGCTGGGAAGACAAGGAGTAGCTGAAACTAAATCCCTGAAAACACCTACTGCATGGCTGCCGGGTTCTGTAGAGCAGTGCCCGCTGTGCTTTCCCACAGCCAGGAGCGGAATGCTGCCTTAGTGACCCAGCCACAGACCTCTCCTGCTTGTATTTCCAGTTTGAAGGCAAACAGACCTTCAGAAGAAACAGCCGTGTCTTTCCAGTGCCTTTAAAAGACGTTTATACTGAGTGAGCCATGGCGAGGCGAGACTGGGCAGCGTGCCTGTTGCCTTCAAACCTCAGCTCTTCACACACCTTTGCCGCCTGTGCAAGGGATGCAGATGTGCAGATGGTGAAGTGCGAGGCCCTTGTGCACAAATAACAAGCTAGAAATAATGGGACATGCTGATTCTTCAGCTTTCCCAAAGGCTGGACTCTCAGGGGCTCAGCAGCTGGCTGAGCCTTGCATCCAGTTGGTTTGGCCAAGAATATAGTAGAACAGATCTGAATCAGAAATGGACAGAGCTTAACCTATGCTGTGAATTGGATGGAGAAAATCAAGGTCTGAGCGTATCTGAATAACCACAGGACTCCAGGGAGATTAAGCTTTATGAAAATCTGGTCTTGTGGGTACCAAGCACGGTTGGTAGCAGCCTTCCTGCTGCTTGTGGCAAACTACGGACTGCAATTGCTTTCTGGACATAGCCATTCACTAAAAGAAAGTGAGAAAATGGCTTCGCACATAAACCATTGCTGACCATTCAGGTGCTTTGCAGACTTCCAGCACTGTGAGGTGGGAAATGAGCTTTTCTGCTCTTGTGGGACCTTGGCTGCAAGCTCATGAATGTCAAAGAGCAAGTTACGCCTGACCCAGTGAACTTACACAGGGTGGATTTCAGTGTCTGTAGAGTTACACAGCTCTAACCTTTCTGCACTCTTCCCTCATTTCTTGGCCTGGCATAGGTCAATGGATTTCATTTTCTGAAAAATATCCTCAACTGGAAAAGCTCCTGCAAAAATCAAACCCAGGGTGGTTTTGTTTGGCAAGAGCTCACCAGGCAAGCTTTTCACATCCCAAAGCCAAAATCAGTTGTGTGGTTTGCATAAATATTCTATTTTAATTCTAACCTGCAAAGTCATGGGGATTTGGAAAGTAACTCAAGCTTTGGCCCACCTCTATCAGGAAATATTAAGTGGTGTATAACTGCTATTAGTATTGCAGGTTTCACTGACTGTCTCAGGCTTGCAAAGCCTTCCTTGAGCAGGACTACCCTGTGTCTCTGAAAGGCCACCTCCTGATCAGCCAAATGATCCCCAAGAACAAACCCATTTTTTCACAGCCACATCATCTCCTTCCAACAAATCATGCCCAAATTTTCCCACGTCCACACGTCCACCAACCCCAGCTTTGGCTTTTCACCAGGCACAGCTCCTGTTCCTCAGACCTGGCACCCATCCATCACCATCAGCTCTGCCGGCACAGAAGAGACGCTGTTAATGAGCAGTTGTGTGCCCCAGGGCACCTCTCCAGCAGAGCTGCCCGGTGTGCTGGACACCTCGCTCTCCTGCTTCTGCAGCAGACGGTGTTTAGGTAGTGCCAGGCCATTGACAACATTAGTGATGGAGGTTGGAAGCTTTCATCCCTGCTGCAGGGTAAACCTGTTTTGCTCGTGGATAGTAACACTTAAATTTGAACAAGTCAATATAAAATGAGCCAAAGGAGTGATAAGTGTGTTGAAAAGAAGGCACACTTCTGGTTATTACGTTATTCTGAGCAGTCAGAATGCCTGCGGATGTGAATTTCGGGTGTGAAAGGCAGTTGTTTTCAGACTGCTGTCTCTTTTCTGTCCATTGCTGCAGTAAGGAAACTGGAAGCAATCCATGCATTCTACAACAGAACCTTTTGGATGCATCTTAATGCATTTCAATACACAATGCTAAAATACTGGTTCTGATACATAAAGTTCCATACATAAAGTTGCATGCATATACACACATGTTCATTGAGTTTGGAGAAGCAACTGTAAAGAATGAATAATATTATTGCTTTTTTAAATTAGAAAATGAGCAAATTATGAATTTCATCAAGGCTTCAAAGGTCAAAGATACCATCAGCATTCTGCATCAGTTTTGCTGTTAGTCAGTTCACTCATGTATTTAATAACGCAGCCCTCAGACAACATCTCAAGGTAGTGCATGCTCTTCGCCTGCACAATGAGTCATTTTCTGAATGCTCAGCTCTTCCCTCAAGTTCAGTTGAATAATATTTGCTTACAAAGCTTTCTGTTCTAATTCTTCTATGTGGAAATAAAAGGCTTGGCTCAGCCTTGCTCTGCAAGATGGCTACAGCGCTGCTCCTTTCAGCACAGTTGCCGAGGCTTTGGCATCAGAGGAGAAGCAGCACCTCGAGGCAGCTGTTTGCAATGCAACAACCTAGTGAGCAACAGGAGGAGAGGGAAAATATTTAAGCATTTAGGGCAGTGGAGCTACATCCTCAAGAGGTTCAGCTCCCGACATGTGACATCAATTACAGAGTGTGCTCAGCTATTTGCACGTTCAGTTGAAATTCAGTAAAAGATTCCCTTCGAAAGAGGAGAAGGAACATTTGGTAACGCTGAACCGGCTCCGTTCTGATTCTTATTTTTTCAGGATTTCTTGGAAATCATGCAAAGCAAGAAAGGACTCGTCCAGTCCATTCTCCTGCTCCAAGTCAAGATCAATTATAGCTAAATCATTCCCTATAATAGCTGCCAAACTTATTCTTAAAGACTTCCCGTGATGGAGTTTCCTTAAGTTGTCCTGGCAAACCATAGCAGTGCCTCACTATTTTAATCATTAGCTAGGTTTTCCTTCTGTCTAGCCTAAATTGCCCTCCCTGAAATGGGATGTTTCATCAGATCTGCTTTCTTGAAAAGAGCTTGATTGTAGCAAAAGGGATCCGCCTGCACAAATATTTCATTGGTAAGAATCCATTCCATTAGCAAAAAAGGTTCACAGATGCCCAGTGTGAAACACAAAGGAGCTGCACACCTGGTGCCAGTGCTCATCTATGAGATGAGAGTCCAGTGAGTCAAATTGCTGCTTTGCTTACAGTTAACACATGAAAAGAAATAAATTTCACATTCTGGAATATCCTGTGTCTATTCGGTTACTGTTTGGACAGATGAGTTTAGAACCTGGCCCCAGAACCAGGGTCTGGAAAAGGAGAGCAAAATAAGTTGAAATTATTTCTCCAAACTCAGGGTGTGTGAATTAAGCAAGGTCAGCCCTTTTTCTGAGAGAAAACCCAACTGACAGGCTTCTGCACCCGAGCTCTCCCACCTTGTTCCACAAAAGCAATGTATGTTTAGACACAGAGCCAGCACGAGGCTGGTTTCCAGCTAGTGAGCACCAGGGGCTGCCCAGGAACGCGGCACCTCTATCAGAAGCTGTTGTCCCAGCCCTGCTCTGGGTGAGGACCAGCATCTGTGCTTGGTCTGGGCTCCTTCCTGGGTCCACCAGCCCTGGCACAAATCTATGCCTTCACTAATAATATCCAAGTGCACATCTCTTCCGCCAGTACTTTGGATGAACCCCATTTGTAGCTCCCCGAGAAGAACAGTCCTGCCTGCAGCATTCCCAGTGGAGAACCTGAACTCCAGATGGAAACAGCCATGAACCTGTTGATTTTAGAGGATGTGTGTGGCATCAAGAGCACAAATAGGTAAGGCATGCATATAATAAGGACAGCTCTTGAATAAAAGCATCAAAGCTACACAAGGAAATCAAACTGCACTTGATGTCTGCTCATGGGAACATGTGTGGAGGTGTCCTGAGGAAGAGGAGGGCCTGGGCTGCAGCACAAAGGGGAGCTCAGCACATGGGGCTGCACAGCAGTAATCACCCCAGATCTCCATTGAGCTCAGCACTGCAGCTTGGATATCGCTTTGGTCTCATCTACCCATCTCTGTCCTAAAATGAGTCTACACCAGCATGACAAGCTGCAAGCGAGCGCAGATGGTGCAGGGTGCAATAAGCTGCACCCAGCACTGTGAAACAAGATAAATTTCCTTACATTCAGCAAAACTGGGCCAGTCTGTAACTGAAGAAATGAGATCAGAATCGGGACCACTTCACTCATCTACCAACTATAACAATCAGGCAGTGCAAAGATAGCGAAAGTTCTGGTTTTAATACACTGATTTGATCCCATTCTTCAAACACTTGAAGTAAACCAGATAAATATTATTTTAATCAAGGATCTGAACAAATGGTAAATTTAATGCTTTAACTATCATTTAGTGAGGCTCAGCCTGCCCCCTTCTTTAGTGTCTTACAAGAGACAATTGCTCTCAGATGCCTTGAATAGAAGCTGCTTTTGTACTTCAAAACTAGCCTAGAAGAAAATTGCAAGAACGTGTTCAGGTTAATGAGCATGAGTTACAAAACTCAAGATGAGCATGACACTAATCACTAAATCAATGCAACTCGAGGCACAGTCTGACCCTGCGAGTCTCTTCCTCTCGTTATTGTGACAGTGTGCAAAGAAATATTTGACAAACAAATTACATTTAAAAAAAAGAACATGGATTTCATCAAATCCTGGAACAATTCTTCTGTCACGAGTCCCAGTGCTAAACACCTGGGGAAAAGTAAGAGGGATTTGGAGGTAGCTTGGGAAGTATCTTTCCTTATTTCTAGCAGACATAGCCCATGTCTGTAGGCCGTTGCTTACGGCAGATCACTTGGGGTGGAGCCAATTCAGAAGGTATCATAGAGAAACTGGCCTAAAGGATAAGGTAACACAGGGTGGGAGGCACTTCTTGGCCTTGGCCATGCCAACGTAGCTACTTTGCTTATGGTGAGATGTGGTAGAGATGCTGCCAACAAGTTGCAGATGACCTGTTCTGGGAACGGAAGTGGGAACTGAAAGGGCTGCGCCTACATCAAGGTTTATAGGGATGTCAAGCACCCACACAAGCATTTGCCCTGGTCTGCATTTAAGGTTGTCCTTTGATCACTGCAAACCCTTTGGTAAATAAATTAATTCCCCTCCTCCCCCCATTGCTAAAAAGCCACTTCAGCATCACCAGAGGATACCCAGGGTCCACAGGCACAATGGCTGGACCATGGACAGCCCTGCACATCACCTCCTGCCTCGAAACAGCCCAGGGTCCCTCAGACCCCACGTCTCTGCAGAGCTTTCAGGCGTGGAGGGATCAATGCACAGCACAGCTTGTATCCCTTCAGAGCTGCTCCTAGAGCGAGCCAAGAGGTGCCAGGGAAAACCCCTTCCCCGCGGAGCACCGGGTCCTCCGAACCCCAGATACTCGCTGTGTATTCTTGAGTGCCATCTACTGGCACCGGCTCGGGCTCTGGTTTACAGCTACACTGACACCCCCCTTCCCCTGCTGCGGGGGGATGAGGTGGCATCACAGCAGCGCAGCTTTCGGAGGAGTAAATGCAGGAAAGAGCCCCGATTTTTGCAGATGCTTTAGCAGCAGCAGTGTACTTAAGAGGCTGACTCGCAGAAAGCGCCATAGCTCCTCAGGAGTACTGTCATTCTGTCGGGAAGCTGAGCAGCAATACTCGACTCCGAGCAAGTTGCAGTTGCCCCCAAAATCACATCTCTGAGTGCCAGGGATCCTCCTGCTCTCTACGCAAAACAGCCACACATCACCTCTCAAAAAGCCAAGATTTGGGGACTCCAAAAGGAAGGCAGAGCAAGCGCGCAGTCCAGCTAAAACCCCAGGGAAAGGCATATTAAGGCATTGAGTACTAATTCTCTTTGGGATGAAACAAGTACTAATACTCTGGGATGCAACAAGCTGTACCCAGACAGCTGGATAGGTTTTACTACACAACACCTACGGCTCTTCTCCCACCCCCAACAGCCCCCCAACACTGCCAAAGATTGCTTCATTTTTGCCTCTCCTTAGGTGGGGTGGGGAAGCAGGAAGAGCCCTGCCCTCCATCAATCAGCT
Source organism: Psittacus erithacus (assembly GCA_009867235.2). NCBI lineage: Eukaryota > Metazoa > Chordata > Aves > Psittaciformes > Psittacidae > Psittacus > Psittacus erithacus. The sequence goes on from WYDI02035052.1 coordinate 40,963, forward strand.
CTTCCTGGGAAGGAGAAGGTGGAGCATCTCCTTGCCCAAGATGTTCAATGGAACTCCCAATGCATCAGAGAAATGCTTTGGGGTATTTACCCCAACTCAGTCCCAGTTTGAACCACAGAAACACTTCCAGAGAGGGTTCGGTGTGGTTTTGTGGTACAGCCCCTTGGAGCTGCTGCCAGGAGGCATCATCTCCTGCTCCCTTTACCACACCTCAGCCCTGAAGAAGCATTTCTCTGTCCACTGGTACATGGTTGCTACAGCTTTCAGCCAGTCAGGAAACCTCCCCCAGGGTAAGAGGGGGCCAATTTTAAATTGAAACATACGTTAATGTAGGCGGAAAAACTGAGTACAGAAATGAGTCCTGTGTCGTCATTCAAAGAGTCCATATTCCCAAGTCCAGGAAAGGGAATAACAGACGATCTTCTTGCTTTGGTCTCTTTCTGTCACATTCAAACCCAAGACAGTCAGGAAAGCAGCAAAGCTCATTTCCCCTTTGAAGGGCTTAGAAACAAAAAGCCAAAACCAACCAACCTAGAGAGACCCATGGTCCCCAAAGCTGTTATGGGGTTTGGTTGCTGCTTCTGAAAAGCTGAATATGGCAGTTAAAGGCACATAAGAAACTGTTATAGAGGATAGCACCATAATAAAACTTCTCCTATCTGCCAAGCTGATAGTTGACATTTGCAACTACTCTGTATTTTGAAAATATCATTCAATAAGTGGCATTTTCCATGAGTATTTTTTGCATCCTCCCCTCTACCCAGCAAATGTTTTCCTCAGGCATTTTTACTACGAGAGAAGTGTCTAGTACTAGAGAAAACTCAGGTTTGTACTTTCAAATGCAAATATTAACACAAGCAGTCTGGCTTATATTTCTTCTTTTGGCAACACAACATGAGTTTCTTCAGCTACAAGCGTAGCTGCTGCAGTCTGAGCAGCAAGCATTCAATAACTGTGGAAAAATACTCAGAATGAATTCAGTGAAATAAAAAGAGGGGAAAATTATTATCCCTGTATTATAGGGGGAGGAAAATAGAGTAAATTGGTAAAATTGGAACAACAGAGCTCAAGTTTCATAGGTTGGAGGCTAGAAAACACTTTCCAAATTGCCAAATTCCTGCGGGTCCATTACTGCAGGCTGAAGCAGTTGATTTCTGTCCTATTGAGTACATTCCGGTCTTGTTCCATACAAGGTGAATGGCTTCTAGCCTTTTCAGTCTCTGAATCTTATTCAAAGGTAGTTTTGAAGCCAGTATGTCAATTCACCTGCAAAAAGCCTTCTGCTATTATTTTCAGTTTCCAATTACATACAAACTGGGGGGGATGACAACCTTCCAAGGATGAGCTGAAGATGATGCTCTTTTGGGGATGCGTTCTGATTACCTTCTTTTCTCAGAATCCAAGCAGTTTCAGATGGTGCATTTGGAAGCTTTGTCCATTTAGTGGTAAGAATCTTGGCGGTGCTCCTCTGCCAACGCCAGATCTCGGTGCTGCCTATGCACAGCCACAAACCAACAGTTTCAAAACATGCTGTGCATCGACCTGGGGTGCAAGTGATCACTTTGCACACACAGGATTGCCCATGAGCAGGTGTCACACACACAATTCCCATGGGACCTAACCGGGTGTATGGTCCCATGTGCCCTGTGCAGAGCGAGATCTCATGTGCCCAGCGCAGCCCAGATGGTTCATGGATAGAACAGAAAGCTGGGGCTTTTCCTAGAGAGGGAATGGGTCCAGTGACACGTGTAAAGGAACCGTTAAAATCTGTTTTACCTTGTTTGCTTTTGCCAGCTTCAGCCTCAGCCATCGGTGGGTCTTGTGCTTTCGCTCCTAAAGAGCCTCTTCAGCAGCGTGCCAGACTTGGCGGTACTTTTCTTATTCACTCCTGACATTGCTTCTAGATTTATAAACCTCGGTTAAAGCTCAAGTGCTCCAGGAGCCAGGGGAGAGGCACCAGCACAGCACCAAATGAGCAACTTGGGTCTTGAGGAGGGGAGCATCAGGCACGTGGCTGGGAGGCAGCCAGACACACAGGCGGACAGACAGACCCTGCTTCTGCCCTGGGTGCTTTGACCCCACGTTACCTCAGTCTCTAGAAGTAAACTGAACTGAAGGAGCCATGGCTCCCACTCCACGGCTCTGCCCCAGGGCTGGAGGGCTCAGGGGAACTAAGGGCAGCTTGGTCCCAGATTATAATTCACTGCACTCTCCTGCTCATGTATGTTGGCCAAAATGCCCCGTTTGATGCTGTCTTCAAGGCAATTCTATGATGAAAAACTATTTTGAGAAGGCAGAAGAGAACATTTCAAAACAACCATTCTTTTTTTCCCCTGAAGTGACAGGTTTTAATGAGTACATCACATATATGGCTATGAGAAAGCTGCTAAGAGCTGAGATCCCCTATTGGTTGCTGACGAACTTTGAATTTCCACATCACAGCTGAAGTTTGACATCCTCAGCCTTTGGACTGAAGTTAAGTGCTGTTGAGAGCAATGTTTAGTTGCTAAAATTCAGTTTTAATGTTGATTTCTGTAGCCATAATAATTTTAACTGCAGGTCAGCTCCAATGTTGCTCTCGGGACTCAGCCAGGAGAGGCCAGGACAGAAATACTCCTCTTACCTGTGAGCAGGGGCACACCTCATAGCACAGCAGCAGAGGCTGGGGTGCTGTCACCAGGTTGAGACCTGATTCAAGTTCACTCTGTGGTCATCCATCCATCAGATGCTTGTAATGAAGTTTAATGATTCTATAGGGATGCCAGGGATGGACTATTCATTAGGGTCTGTAGTGACAGGACAAGGGGTAATGGGTTCAAACTTAAACAAAGGAAGTTCAGGTTAGATATAAGGAAGACGTTCTTTACTGTAAGGGTGGTGAGGCACTGGAATGGGTTGCCCAGGGAAGCTGTGAATGCTCCATCCCTGACGGTGTTCAAGGCCAGGTTGGACAGAGCCTTGGGTGGCATGGTTTAGTGTGAGGTGTCCCTGCCCATGGCAGGGGGGCTGGAACTGGATGATCTTAAGGTCCTTTCCAACCCTAACTATTCTATGATTCTATGATTAAAAGCTTGTCCCTCACTTAAATATTGTGCTTCGCTTTTAACATAATTCATCTTAGTTCAGAAGCGAGAGACTTGGAACAAATACCTTCATAAACCCCTAAGCCAACAACTAAGAACTCAGATGGTTTCCCCCCTGTATATCTATTTACAGTCAAATAAAAAGCCTGGAATTTTAAGATGCAATTCGAAGAGAGGCATTCACGGTCATATAAGAAGAAACATGCTTTTCTATTGATTTGCCACTGTTACTCATCAGCTTTTTACTGTTACCAACAAGACAGGAAGAGAATGAACAGACAGCTAAACAATAAGGAAAACTTCTGCAGCTGCTTAAAGCCAATAAAATAACTGTATTATTGATGAGGTTATCAAAACATCAGAAGTGCCAGCTCAGCTGGCATTCTTCTGCCTTTTCATTAAAGTCTCACTACAAAGCGGAGCACTCCAGCAGAGAGCTCAGCGTTCAGTTCCTTTTCCAACCTAATTGGTTGGGATATCTTTTTAAAGATGGGCTTTCAATTTGCATCCACACACAAATAAAATGCATGCAGATTTTATTGACCTGGCCTCATTGACCTGGTTGGGATTTTAGATCACATCTCTCTGCAGACACACGCACGCTGCTCTTCCCCCACAGTCCCAAGAGGGACAACAGGCTCAGGAAAGATGTTTCATTTCTGGGCTAAGTTTAGGATTTCTATCAGTGCTCTGTGAAACACCCCCTGAAGGAGCAGGGGCGAGAGGCAGGATGGATGCATGCTTTGCTCCTGCCCACTCCAGAGGTCCCTGGCACAGGCATCAAGCCCTGCATCATCCGCATCCCTGGCAGGATCAACACTTGATGTTACAACACAAAAGCCCAGTTCTTCCAGTGGACGCTTCCACAACTGAGAGATCAGGAATGTCAAATTCACCAGATTTAGGTACGGAAAATGACTTCGTCTCTCCTACCCTTGCTCACCAATCTTATCTAAATAAGGGAGAAAAACCCAGCCAGCCATCCCCACAAGAAAGCAGAGTTTGAAATGAAGATGCCAGTGACAACAAAACCACATCACACCTCCATCACCCAGTGCGAGAGCCCTGGCAGCACAAGTCTGTCTGCTGTGATCTGTGGCAATAGCTGTGGCATTGCCTTGGCAACATTCTTTATATTTTGATTAAGGAACAACTGATGCAATATTTCAGGAGACCGGGGGGGGGGGGGGAGGGTTTGAGGCCGAGAAAAACATCCTGGCTGTTCTGTATTGTCCTTGGGGGCTTCACTGTGTGCCGTCACTAACTGCTTAGCAACAGATTGATAGTGGCTTGCAAATCAATCTTTTCAGAGCAGAAAGCACACTATAAAATGCTACATGTTCCAATTCAAGAGATGCTATTGGGAAGCTATATAAGCATCAATTATGGTTTTTTAGATGTAGTTAATTATAGCAGGGAGAACTCTGATCACAAATCAGCTTTCCTTACTCCCCCTTCTGCCTTTTAAAAATCACAAGAGAATTGCTATAGATTAGCAAATTACAAATAGCAAAAATGTAATTATCCAGAATTAAGATGGGTTGGCAGGCACTGCTCCTGAGGGGCTTGTGCCAGGGAAGGGAAGGGAAATGAAACTGGAGTCCTTTAAAAAGTTTTGCATTTAATTGTAATTATTTGGCTGTTTGGTTTTGCATTCTGGGTTTGTTTGTTGGGTTTTAATAAAGTACTAGTTTTTAAGGAGCAAAAATGCACCAAAATGTGCACAGACATCAAAATAGAAAAAGAGCGGACAACTCCAGTAATGTGGAACTGAGAGAAACTAAGGAGAATAAACCTATCAGCATGAGACATGCCCAAAGAGTCTGACAAGAGCAGGGGCTGTGAAGCACCATCACCTTCATTGACCAGCGGATGAGGACTGGAAGCAGACATGGACCCTGTCCAAGGAGAGTCACCTAATAGGACTCTGTCCATTTTCATCCTCACGTCCTCTCAGCTCTGCCCCAGCCCCGGAGGCATCCCAGCTGCAAGAGCCCTGTGTGGATAATCCCCTGGGACCCTTCCCCAGGGGTGCAGGCAGCAGAAAGACTCCTTCTCTAAGGTGCACAGCGCAGGTTCCCAGCCCTTGGCCGAGTTCAACTCTGCCAACACCAGAGCAAGGTGTGCAGATGAAGCCTTCACCCCCCGCCCAAGGCTGTTTGTGCTTTTGGACACAGGCATTTCTGAGCAATTCTGTGATCTGCATCAACCTGTATCTTAGTAGGTAAATACACAAAATCATACAAGAGTAGCATAGAAGTGAATTGAGCCCATGTACTAAAGGATGCCATTATCACTGCTGCAGCTGCAGGGCAAACGTGTCAGGAGTCAGAGAGCTTCACAGTGGGCTGCTGCATATTCTCCCCAAGTGAGATGAGCCTGAGCCAGATCTTGCTTTGCAAACCCATGCTCCACCTCCACCAGCCTACCAGCAGTTTAAAATAAAGAACTACTGCATCCCTGCGCAGGGACAGGGACCCAGCTGGCCTCCGAACCGATTCCTGACTGCTTGCCTAAGGCTCTTGCAAGAGGATCCTGGAAATCCACCTCATGGAGTTTCTCCTCCGTCTTGCTTTTGATTGAATGAAAACAATGGAAGTTGTGTTTTGACACTTCGAGGTCTCTGCCAGTGCCTAAAGAATTCAACAACGTGAACTTACAAATAAAGCCTCACGACTTTCATTCCTGAAGATATCATTGGTTGGCTCAAATTGTGGCTGACGAATAGTTTGAAATAAAGACATAATTAGAAGTTACCGCACATTAACATGAGAGAATCTCGCTTGTGCACGTGCATTCAAAGGGAATTTAATTCCTCGTTTGGAGCTTCTCCCGTTTAAAACATTGAAATTGAGATTAAAAGTTTCCTTTTCCTCACTGCATCTTATCACCCCCAGCTTCAGATCTCAGCTTCTAGAATCCCTCAACTATATCTCTTTAAATTCTGTGCTAATTGAATTTATAATTAGTCTCCAGTGGGGACTAAGTAGAAGCCAAGTAATTTAGCGGTCAGACAATTAACAGCTCTGCATTAACTGCAGCTTCTACGCAACTGTTTGCAGCGAAGCAGGCAGAGGGTCGTACTGGGCACGCTCTGCCTTTCCTGGTGAAGAAGTGGGAACCGCAGGTCAGTGCTGGGAGTGAAAAAGCACCACTGTCACTGCCACGGAATGATTAAATGTCAGGTTTTTTCCCCAGACAGAGGCAGCTTTGTGGGCTTCCTCCGCTGGGTTTTCTCGCAGTAACCCCTTGCTCAGTTTTCATGTCCGATAACTGTATCTGTGCCATCTGGAAGTACTTTCACTGCATGCTGGGCAAAATGTTGTGCCTTCTGTAGCAGGTAAATGTTTGGCCATGTCACAGGATTAATTCAGATCAGCTCCTGAAGCGCAGTTTCCATCTACGCTGAGCGTTGGGGCCGTGGAAATGTCAGCATTTTTAAAAACAGAAGACATCCCACGCAGGTGCAAATATAACAGCAGCGCTGCGGCTCGTGTGGGCACGCGAAACCACTTCTGAAACCGAAAATAAACTCCCCTGGAGTGGCTGTTGGGAATGCTGCTCACAACAGAGGCTCACTCACACCTCTCGTGGTCCATGACTTCTTACACCCTCCAGTAATTCACCTGTACTAGTGGAAAGACGGGATAGGCTTCAGGTTCAGAAGAGATCTCCACAGAGACTGAACCATTTGTTTAAACTTTTCCCCAAAGTTTTCCCCGTTTTAGACACAGCTTCACCACCGTGGCTTTCAGAACAATGCCTTCTTATACCTGTACTTGGATACATCACAGCAAAACATCACTTCCTAGAGTAAGTACAGCTCTCAATGTAGGAGCATTAGGCTTCGGCGCTGCAGTTCATGCTCTGTTATCACACACCAGTCGAGGCTGGTCCTGGCTACAAAATATCCCAGCCCAGCAAAGCCCATGAGCCACTACAGACAACACCAAGGCTTCACCCTTCAAATGCTCCCAAGCTTTCCATTCTTCTTTCATTATTAGTTTAATTTATTTGAAAGTAATGAAGTTAAGATGTGCTTGAGAGTGTAGGGCGAAAATGTTGCAGATTAAAGAGAGTTATCTGCAGTGAGGTACACAGACTCCTCCCTACACATTCCACAGGAGCACCAAATTCCCTTCCCTTCCTGCCAAAGTATCAAAAATACCTTCAAACACTCCTTTTCAATGCAAAGACACAGCAATAAGGTGGGCAAAACTGTATTACAGTCTTTGCTGACAGAACAGGCTGAACCCCCATGAGAAGTCATTAGTTGTGAAACACAGCTAAGAGAAAAAACACTGGGAGTCCTTTCACCATAGAACCTGGTTTGGGTTGAAGGGACCTTAAAGCTGCTCCAGCCCCAACCCCTGCCACGGGCAGGGACACCTTCCACTGGAGCATCTTGCTCCAAGCCCCTGTGTCCAACCTGGCCTTGAACACTGCCAGGGATGGGGCAGCCACAGCTTCTCTGGGCACCCTGGGCCAGCGCCTCAGCACCCTCACAGGGAGGGACGCCCTGAATACCTGATCTAAATCTCTCCTCTTGTACAAACAGTGGTGGCAGACATCAATCATTATCAAAGAGAGCAGCTAAAAACATACCCTTGCCTTCTAGATGCACAAGAAGCCCTTAGGACAAGACCTTAACTACCAACACCAGAACAAGAACTGGACTTGTACTGCTTCACTCGTATAAAATAATACTCTGTTACTTGCCTTTTATTAACTTTATCTTGAAATATACCGTAATTACAGGTAGCAAAAATACCATTAATGATGACTAATTAGGAGGGGACCAAAACAAAACAGAGCTGCCATCTCAGTTACTTTACCCTCAAAGTCCATGCACCCCTTTGGGATGACCCAAGAGCTGGCTCACCTTCCACACAGAGTTCTTCACTTCAGAAAGGCACTTTTGGGTGAACATGGCACTGCCTGGATCAGCAGCACAACCTGCCTCAGTGCTTCAGAGGTGTTTGGTGCAAATCACAGAACTGCCCACTGGGGAGCATGGGGGTGATTTTTGTACAGACTCATTGCAAACTAAGTCATTAACTCCCATTGCTTAGCTGTAATTAGACAAACCTTTTGCTGTCCACGATGCTCAACCAGGCTGGAGCGCAGAGTAGGGACTCCTCCTCTTCATGGATGGGCATAGGCAGACAGGGAGCTAACACTCTCTCATCCCTATCCCATCACCCTGCAGAAGGAACAAGACACACTTCAGCTGCTAAGGCAGATTTAACTGCAATTGTTCTTTAATTAGCCTAACACCTTCAGCTGCTAATTAAGCAGCATGGTAGAGAGTGGACTTTAAGCTCCTTATTGTGTTCACATGAGGGGAAATCATTGAAGCACAACCGAATGGGCCTTCCCTTTTAAACCCAACTATTTCTTGGTAACACAAAGCTCTGTCGCTGTCAGAACGTGTGTTTTGTAAAAACCTTCAGCGTCGGCTTTTGAAGATTCCTGCTCTCATTTCTCTAAGCTCAAGCAGGACATCCCTCAGTACTGCCAGAGCACTGACTATTGCCCATCAATCACCCCACGCAGACCTCCTGCAGCAGCAGGTCCTGTGCCCGGGAAGCACCTACCCCCAGTCATCAAGAAACGGGACCAAACCTTTCAGCTGGAATGGTAGCACCCAGAAAGAGCTCCCCCAGATCCCAATGCCTCCTGTCATTGCCTGGGGCTGCCTCCTCAGCTGCACCATTCCTCCCCCAGGCACAAACGTGGGTTTACTCCAGCAGTTTCTGTATTGGCGCTTGGTTAAGAACAGGTTACCCTCAGATCCTCACAGAGGGGGGCTCAGCTCTTTATTCCCCCCCTCCCAAAGAAACGCATGCTCCCGCGCAGCACTGTGGTGCCTCTGACACAAGTGTTTTTCTGATTCTGAACCAAAACCACCTTCACACTGCACAAGTCAGAGCTCTAAAACCAAACATCAGCATGGCTCTGTTTTTATTCTCTCGTTCTCAGATTTACAACCTGACACATGTAATACACTTAAAACCAAAGATGAAGTGCTTCCATCACATTTCTATACAAAGCATAGAAGAGGTTCTCAGCTGCCCTGTAGGTCCCCGCTAAGTGCACAGTGACAGTGTTAGAAATCTCCTCGGTGTCCTGCCTACGAATAAACACCATCAAACACGAGCCCAAAAATGTAATTTCTCTATGGAATGTGGATAAAAAAGGGGGATCTTAAATGCAGCGAGGGGCAGCCTGCGCTGACCTCACACCATGGGTGTGCTGCATTCACCAGAGCTTGCTGGCAGTGCCCCTGCGGTAGCTCTGGGCAGCTCTGGTGTGCTGGCTGCCCCAGCCCCTGCCAGCCCCGACTGCCCCAACACTTTGCTGGGAGCTGATCCTATGGAGCTACAACTAGATGCGCCACAGCTGGGAATGGGTGTTTGCTGTAAGTAAAACTGGTGGGATGTTAGGAAACTGTAAGAAATGGGTTCTATTCTGTGAACACCTCATAGCTTTTGTCTTTTGACAGAGCCATTGCTGTTCTCTGCCGTTCCACTGACTCCTTTCTCCTGGCTCCTGATGGTAGGAGCTTTTCTCCTCATGAATTCATTACACTGGTAACAAGCGCCATTTATAACTCAGACAGACTGTTTCCATTTTTACTTAGTCCAAACTCCATTGGTTTTGCAGAGAAATCCCTGGACTACTTAGGCAAGAGGAAAACTGAGCATCTCCAACTTGATATATGCCAACTTCCAGAACCTAAGGATCTGAACCCTGTTTTCCTTCTCTCTTGTCCACTGGGTTTAAGAATGTGAGCAAAACCCTCAGGGGTTACTGAGATACTTATTCATTTTTTTCCAGTGCTCCATCTTTATTGATGGTGCAAAAAGCACATCTGAAGAATGAGAAAAGGCAAATGGAATGAGCCTAGTGTGAATGTAGGAGGTGATAAATGGGCACATAATCAATTTTGCAGAAGGAAGAAAAAGGATCTAATGTAATGCTACATTCAGAACCATATCATGCAGCTTCTTTAAACCATTGAAATACCTCTCTCTCCATCACTCTGCCTAATGTACTTCTCACCCCAGTGTGCAGAGGGGCATCTCCCACCAGTGGTAGCAGAAGCAGTGTCTGGGCAGAGCAGGGGAATGCAAGACCTTTGGGTTTAGCATAAATTTGGAGGTTCCTCCATCACTCCGCCTGCAGATTGCAGAGCATCAGCAGTGTGGTTCACACCAGTTACATCTGCATCTCATTCGCACTGAATCCTGCATGGGGACTGTCTAACTCCTAAACTTGAAGCTGTAGCCTCATGATTTTACAAGAGAAGCAGTAAAAATAGTTTTCCTCAATTGAAAATTAATCAAGATTTTGCATTAGTTCTGACAAACGGCTTCCAAGGTGCACTGTCTGAAAACACACATGAATGGAGAAGGAAAGAATTCCAGTGTCCTACAAATATATCAGCATTTTACCTGACACCGTACAGTAAAGGGAATAGAGAGCAGTGGGTATAACTTCAATGCACTTGCACTGTTCAGTGCATAGAAAAAACTCTCTCCTGTCACCTCAATGGGGAAAAACTGACTGGAGAAGCAGAGCTGATGGTGGGTGCAGGGGATGAACTGCTTGGTGCTTCTGGGAAATGCCAGCACAAGCCCACCTGGCCTTGCCTGCACAAAACCTGGGCATTGGCGATGCTTTGGTTGAGAGATGGGCATGAGACAGTCGAGACCATTAAAGATTTCCAGTTCTGGGTTTTGTCCTCAAGTTTAGGCTTTGGTTTAGATCTAAGCTGTCAAACTGGAAGGAAGACTTTGTGTTTGAGTTCCGGCATTGCCTGATGTGGTTTTCAACCAAGCTCCTCAGCTGCTGAATGAAGAATCAGCCCTGTGAGCTGAGTGCGCACAGACCTCGAGAGTGCTCCAAAACCTTGGCTTTCTCTCCACATCTCCTCTTCACGCAGCACAGCAATGGAAGCCTCGTTCTCTCATGGATGAATGGCAGCAGCTGTCATTATCAGAATGACTGCATGCCTTGCATGGCAATAAGGTGATGGCATGAAAAATAAGTGAAAATGTTTTATTTAAGAGACATTTTCAGGTGAACTCATTTCTTTCTGCATGGTATTAATTTTTTAATCTTGCTGCTGCTCTTCCACTTCTCTCTACAACACAGTTATTTAAAGCTTCAGTTTATGGTTAAATCCCTATGCAAAATTTATAATAAATATTAATGCACCATTGCATAGCAGTTAATAAACACTTTCCATGTATCATTGCTATTAACTTCCATTTGAAATTAGCTCTTAGCATCTCTGCATGTAGCAAGATTTTGCACTCCAACAGCACTGATTCACACACTGAACTGTCTGTTTCTGCTGCTCCATTTGCAGTTGGATGGGACGTAATAAATTCTATAGATTCAAATATAATGAAGAGCCCAAGCACTGGGAGGCTCCTGGAGGCTGTACTTGCTCACTCAGTATTTCAGTCCAGAATATTCCTCGAAGAAACACCCTGTATCTAGACCCCTATTTCTGAGCAGACAGGAAAAGTTTTCCTTTCAAGTGCATCATGGTGAAACACTCAGATGTTTCCATGCCTTGGCAGCTCCTTTGCTTCAGAAGAAAACCAGCACTTCCAGCCAAAGCCTACGAATTTTGCCCTAACTGGAAGAGAATCCTGCTCGCTCCTGGCAGGCTGTGACGCTTCCAGCTCACCAGGAGAGATAATTTTAGCCCTGGGTGGCTCTGTGGGTACCACAGGCGCTCTCCCTCTGCCGAGGGCTGTGCACAGATTCAATGCGCGCTCCCGATGCTGCTCCAACAGAAAATGCCTTTGATTGCCCATTAACCACAAAAAGTGTTTCAAGGATTTTATTCTTAGAAACTCAGCTCCGCAGGTTTCTGTTAAAACATCTGCTCTGTTTGCAGCTGACAATCTATCAAGGGCAACTGAGGAAAGGCTGTCTAAACTACAACAAGCCTCATGCCAACAATAATTGCTATCTTTACTAATACAGGCAAAATAAGACTGTCATTCATTCTGAGAAATGCACATGTTCCACTGCTCTTTAAGAAATGGCCTTGAAGAAGCTTTTTTCCATTATACTCTTTTTTTTCTGTAAGCCCTCAGGGCAGGAAGGTGCATTTGTGGTGATCACATTCTCTGTATCCAGGGGTACAATGCAGCCTTGTGAAAACACTACTTTTCTTATTTTCAACTCCTTTTTTTCTGATTAGGGGTTAATTTTTGTTACAAGATCAGGGGTCCCTCAGGGCAAATTCTGCATTCACGTAATATTTATATGAACAGTCACTTTTCATAGTGGTGACTCTGTAAAGGTTTTTACTGTTTTATTCACTTAGCTTTCCTTTTACTCTCCACATAATGGAGAAAATAACAGATGTCTTTTAAGACAAATCCTGGGTGATTACCTTCCCTGATCCAAACACACAATTTTCTGAGCAGTCAGTGACTAATGCCTTAGTTACGCTGCTGACAGCTATTAGATTGATGCTACTACAGGAGTTTATTCTGGGCATACAAGAATGACTTGCAGGGTGTGCTTCCTCTGGTAATATCTAGCACTTGAGCAACTGTTTTCACTTCTGATCTAATTAATTACATCCAGTTAAAAGGGAAATCAAACACTGTATTTATAAGTTTAAGATATTTGGCCTTCTAGGAACAGTAAATGTGGAGCTGGTTGTCTTTACCTGCTATGGAGCTCTTCACGTGCTCTAGCTGGTATTTCAAAGTCTTGGATTTTAAAAGGATTAACCCATGGGGAATAATTCCAGCCCAAGGACTAATAGTTACTTTTAACTGAGGTGAGGCTATAGCTGTACTTGTTCTCTTACCCTTGGTGTTCAATACTTTATCATTTCTCTTTGTAACAAACTGGGGTAGGTTCACATGCACATGGCTTTTGCAAACCATATTTCCTGAAGGGATATTTTCAGCCTTGAGCAGGGAAACCCATTCCTGCAGTGACCTAAAGGAAATTAAGTATGATATGAAGACAGTGGAGCCTTGTCAAGCTTTCCGTGGTGTATGGTTATTGAGGCCAAAGCACACTTCAGCCTCAGCAGCAGCTCAGGTAACTCCAACATATTTCCAGTACATATAATTTAGCATCTGTGAATTGGAAAATGCAGAGGAGCATGTGACGAAGCCCAAATGAAAACAGAAGTTTCCTCTGAATCAGAGTGGTGGAACAAAACAGCTTCTGAAGAGGAAGAAAGAATGGAGTTGTAGGTGTTGGAAAAAAGTTTCAGTAACCTGTATGTCCTATCCAGTGTTGGGGGGGATGGAAAATGTAACAGGGCTAAATATTTTAAACAAACTTTCTTAACTAAGTGGAGCTCCAACTGAAGTACTGTCAACAGTGTTCATACCGTTTATTCATACCCCCCATTCTCACACAGCTCAGTTTTGCGTAAGTAACAGCCTCTGGAAAGAAAGAGCAAGACAGGGGCTGCTCTGGTGCAATTCTGTCCTTTGGAGATGCAAAGCGATGTCCCTGTCACCAGAGAGGTGCAGAAGGGAAATCAGCCAAATGGAAGAGTGGTGCCTGGATCAGAGAGAGGGAAGCAGCCAACCCCCAAAGCATCAGCATCATGGGACAAAAGCGTGAACGCAGTAAAATCCAGCAGTGTTTTGTACATGTGGTATCTCTGGGTTTCTGAACTATGAGGTGGTTTTCTGAGAAGGTTACTTCAGACAGAGGAATGAGACCCAGTGGTGTATTTTGAAAGTTTAGCATAATTGGAAATGATTTAAGGGGATTGTAATTTACCCTGCAGTGGTTAAGAGTGTACTTAGAGTACACTTCCCATGACAAAAAGCATGCAAGAGGCACATATTTTTATAACCTGAGAAAGAAATGGACACATTAAGGTTAACTAAATCTGGGATAACTTTGTTTGCTTTCAAGTACTTTAAAGGTAAGCTCTGAATATTGGAGTGTGCCCCATCTGACCAAGGCCAAGGACAGGAGAGCAAGGTGCTGGTCTACAAGATAGAGATAAACTTCTTTGGGTTACAAAAGCTATTCTTTCCTTGTTCCGGCACCCTTAGCCAAAGATCTATGCAGTCCATAACACATTAAACTGGAGATCAATATATTTTAAGTAACCTGAAGATGTTTTAATGCTAAACCACATAAGAGAGGGAAGTTGGCAGCTAGTATTTTTGAAGGACCTGGCACTCAACCTGGTTATCATGGCATTTTTGCTGATCAGTAAACACAGCACCATTTGTGTCAGAGAGATGGTTTGCAATTAAAAACTTATTAACAAAATGCCGTGATAACAAGAGGGATAAAATGCCAAGATGTGGAATTGCTTAATTATGTGAAATAGTTCTACCAAAGCCAGGGCTCCACGGAACATTTTTTCCTGTCTCTAATGAACAATCAGTTCTCGCTGCATTCTAATTAGCCTGAATAATGTTGATCCCACTCAAATATTAGTGGCAGAAAATGCAAAGTGAATGTTTCCATTAAACAACTGCCTTCAGGTACAACTGTGCTGTGCAAATCACACAGCAAGCTGCAGATTGCTGATGTCCCAGGCAAGCTTCAAATGCAGAGTTATCTTCAGAGGACAGGATGGCACCTGTGACAGGCAGCGATCTATGGTCATGTCTAGTGTGTTGCCCAATCTATACCTTGCAAGCAGATTAAATCTGTGAGCTTATCCAGACCTGTTTCAAAGCCTATTTGATCTTGAAATAGGACTGAAAAATCTAACAAGAAGAGGCTTGTAGGAGATTTTTTTTGTTTAATCAACATTGGAAATGCAAGAATTGGAAAGTCAAGAATAGGCCCCCTTCAGCACCTTTCTTTTGCCAAGATTACAAAGTACTGAAGTGTATGAAAATGAGAAGATGACAACGCTTCTGATCTGCCAAGCCTGAGCTGCTCCCATCCCCAGTAATGAACAAGCAAATCAAAATGTGACTCTTGAGAAAGCACTGGAAGTTTCTGCACTACAGGCACCAGACCCTCATCCCTCTCTGCGCTATGCTCCTTCTTTGCTTGGGGAGACAAGCTCTGGCTGCATCATTTCTGCTCATTCCCATTGCTTTGGCATCCACAGTGGCTGCATCCCAAGCAGCCGCCCCCCACTGCCTCTCACATCCCTGTCCGCTCCCTGGTGATGGAGACCCAGGCTGGCACCCCCACTCTGCCCCATTTCTATGGGCTCTCAGGGAGGCTCTCATGGCATCACACACCAGTGACAGCGGCACGGGCAGCACCAGGGCTCCGGTGTGGTGCGAGAGCACATTCCACACGTGCACAGACATGTGCACACAAACATCTGGGCCAGCCTGGGAAATATCAGCTGCTGCAAAGGAATTTCCTTCCTCTAAAGCCCTTGTTATACTTGAGAGCCCCTGAATCCTCTTCATGCCTTTCTTAGAAAGCAAAAGCCTCTCCCCCCGCCATTCTCCAGACATATCCTTAGCGCCTCCCCACGAGGAAAGAAAATATAATGTTGTACTAAATAGGAGTGGACACCTACAGTGCAGCTTGTGAGCTTAAGAGAAGTGAGAAATAATCCATATACTCCCATGTAGTCCCAGCTCTGTTTTATTCCTGAGAGTAGGAGGGAATTTGTTTAACATTTCAACTGAGAAAGTTCAATATATCTGCAAGATACAGAAGTGATGGGTTGGTGATGACACCCACAGTAATGAAGGCTGAGATTTTAGTGATTTCCTAGTGTTGAATAGCCTCAATTTTACAAGAAAGTTTTAATTTGGAAAAAAAAAACCCAAACCAACCCAATTTGTTACTGCAGTCATTGAGCAGGTGTATTAAACAGCACATCAAGTCCCTGTACATGAGAACGTTTCTGGAAAGGGCCTTTCCCACGTTATTGGGCTGGTCATCAGAGATATTAAATTTTAAACTGAAACAAAATCAGATCCCATCCCTTTAACAACATTCTTTCAGTCTCCAGTAACAGCATGAGTCGCTCCCTCATACTTCAAGCACTTGAGCTAGAACAAAGCACTCTCTCTTGATCTGCTTTCTCCTACTCCTCCTTGCCAGCCTCTGCTTTTTTTAGTGCACTGAGGCATTAACCCCATGCAGATTTGCTGCTTTCCATGGCCCAGCCGTGGAGAGAAATGAAACACATGCTAAAATAGCAACAAAATCCGATTGAAACCAAAGCCTGTAAGAGGACTGGGTCTCTTTGTCTTTAAAAAAGAGAGGGAAGGAAAACCCCCTCTGCCTGCAATAACTTACTTTGGGTCAGACCACATTAATGGAGCGGTAAGTGCTGGAAGTCCCCGCAATATGTTAAGCCTTTACGCGGAGATGGAAAATAGCTGTTTGTGTTTAATGTCACAGTGAGACGTGCCCACCGCAGAATACAGGCTTTGTTCTCCCCACGGCTCGCTCCAGCTCGGACAGATTTTACCATCCACTATTTTTAGTTATGTAACCATACCAATGCATCTACATCAAAATAAATCTTTCCAAGGCCGCTTCTGGTGCTCAGACAGAGCGGGATGAAGTCATCCCATTGCAAAGCACGTCACGGCTGAGAGCAGCTTTTGGAAACGTGCTCCCCGAGCCCTTCTTCTCATCTCTGAGGCTGCAGGAGACACGACCCCATGCAGCGGTGCCACTGCCTCATGCCATGAGCTCTGCACAAAAGCTGTAAGCATCCTGCTTCAGGTTCTTCCCCCAAGCAAACTCGCAAAGCCAGAGCAATGGCAAGATCTCCCTCAGCTCGGAGGGCAGAGCCAGGATTCTCATCGCAGGTGCTGGTCACAATCTCAGCTCCCTTCTACATGGAGGAAGATTTATTTAGATGGGTCAGTGCTCATTTATCTGCGTATCATTCATGGACGCTTTCAGACTTCAGACAAACTCCTTCTTATTGCTTTGGCATTTCAATCCTGTGTGCAGTTTTGTTTCCTTCTGGCTTTTGTCCAAACCTCATAAATTAACCTGTGTTAGCACCTAATCTGTGCACATCTCCTACAGCCTGTTCACACACTCGATTACCTCACCTCATTCAATGTACAGCTCATCTCCCTTTCCAATGTCTCACCTTCTTTACCTGCCATGAGGAAAATCACTTTCTCTTTTTTTCTTCTGTTTTAAGGCTCAAGAGGTCTTTGCCATTCCCAGTTTCACTTTTGACAGCAACACATGTGCCAAATAGAAGAGCTCAGAGGATCCCAAATTTCTTTCACACATGTAACCATGGCATTATTTTGCTGGTTTGGAGAAAGCGTCAGTTCAGTAGAGAGCATGGCAAAATCCACATCCTTCTAGTTCATATTTAAAAAGTTCCTACACATTATAACCATGTGCTCTTCAGCAAATTAAGCACGTATGCATGACACCTTTTGTGGAATACTGAAATGAAAAAGGAAACAGGAAGCTCAATAAAATCAAACTAAAGTGAAAAAGGAGGTGAAATAGCAAAAGGGAACGCAAGTAAACCTTTTCTTCTGGTTTGTTTGTGTACATCTCCCAGTGGATTTAAAAGTCAGTTTGACTCTGATGAGCTCATACATCAGCAGTAAAACAAATGGCCCTGTAGCCCTCTTGCCCTGCAAAAACTTGTTGAGCCAATTATTCAGAAAGTCAGCAGCTTTTCATTTTTCACATTCCAATACAAAAGGCAGGCAAAGAGAGACTTCAGTGCAAATCAATTATGCAGACCTACTGACTTGCAAAGTCAATACGTATTCTACAGCAGCAATTTATGACCCGGGGAACCAGTGCAATTCTCTGCTGTTGATGTTGGCTCTGGATGTAAACTACCGAGTACGAGCAGTCATGAACATTTGTTTGAACACGTGCCATAAAGCTTCTTACGGCACACTGCTGTAGGTGACACCCCATCCTTGCTCTCAGTAAGGACGTGTATTAACACAGCTCTGTTTGGAAAGTTACACTGAGCAGGAGCTGTGTATGCAAACACTGGAGCTGTCGGCGCTGGCAGCTCGGCTGGATGGCATTTCACAGGCCTGACAAGGTTTTTCTCTGTGTTTCATTTGGAGACCTCCCCTCCAAGCCCTCAGCAGAAAGTTACAGAGGAAAACTGCTGAGAGATCAAGGCTGTGGCAGCATCACTTCTGACCATCACCTTACCCCTGCCTCTGCCTCACGCTGTATGACAAGGTGTCACAGCTCGCCCACCGCTGATTTTCTGTCCGTGCTGCTCTTCCTCCTGCTTGCATTAAAAGGGTTGTGATGGACCCTCCACTAATGCTCACAACTAAATGCCTGATGCGCGCTGTCTTTTTCTCCTGGGCTATGTGTTTTCATTGAGCAATAGTCTGATACAAAAATAAACCAATGAGGAGACTGAAAATCAATGACAGCAGGGCTATTAAAGACACAGGGTCATGAAGAGTGCAGAATTTCACTGTGAGAAGTCTGTAGTGCTGCTGTAAGAGCATCCCCAGTCTCCCCAGCCCTGTGAGCCATGTGCTTCCAGGCTCAAGTCCTAAGGAGTCACTGACACTCGCTTGAGAAGATTTTAAGAGGCACTGAAGCTTCCCGAGGCTGGGCATTGGGACATACCCACTAGGATCCCTCTGCTCCTTCCTTCCAGAGGGGTGCTGAGCAGCAGTGACAGCTTCTCCATGGAAAGCTTTTGCTTCCCCAAAGCCTCTCAGAATTGGGGTACTCGATGCAACATGGGGGTCTCAGGTCAGGAAAGTGTGCACCCTGAGGAGTTTAACCATAGCTGAGCCACTGACACACAGGGAATGCTCCTGCAGAGAGCAGCCTGGAGCCTGAGGGTAGGGCTTAGGTCACTGGAGGCCTGTTAATGCTATCACAGATGTTTGTGATATCCCAGATTACCCGCATCCAGGAGCCACAGCTCCCCTGTCCCACCAGCATGCAGTGCCATCACCCTTGTCCATGAGACACAGCTCCCCTGTTCCACCAGCATGTAGTGCCGTCACCCGTGTCCATGAGACACAGCTTTCCTCTCCCACCAGCAGCGCCGGGCTTTTGCCTCGTTGCCAGCGCCATGGGCACCATGGCTGGATGCTCAGATGCACACTTCAGACTCACTAAGGCACGTGGTGAAAATAAGGTGAACACGATCACGTATGTATTCTTTCCCCAAGGAATCGTAGCATAATTACTTACAAGCATTTGCTTATCCAGCGAGTAATTAACTACCAAATGAATCATAGGAGGCAACGCATGGTCAATTACCCACCAGTTCAGAAGGAAAGCAGTTATGTACTGCAGGAAGCTCATTAAAACCTTTGCTGGTTTTCCTCTCAGCTCCTCAGCTCACAGCGCAATCAGCTAATTAGAATCAGGACCAAATTAAATCAAAGTCTGAGATGTCTAGAATAAATCCTGCTTCTCAGGTAGAATGAGGTGAGTAACCCAACAAAGTATTGGTGTTACCTCAGAGCAAAAGCACATCCTGCAGCGAGGGGTTTTGGATGCAGCCATGGGCACTGGTGAAATTATGTATGAGCAGCCAACGGAACCCTGCACCCGGGGCTGCTGCAGCTCACAGCAGCCCGGGGGTGGCCTCATGCGCTTTGGGTTATGTCTTGCCCACTAAAGGTGGTGAAACAGGGATCCCCACAGTGATCAGCAATGATGTTCTGCACCTCCCGGTTCTTCTCAGCAGCCGCTTTCTAACATTCCCCGGGCACGTGTGCCATGCCTCACACCTCTGAGCACAATGAGCTGCTCTGTCTTCAGCAGGTTTGAAGGAAGGAGGGAGGAGAACTCGTCAGCAGGCTGCTAATGCACAGCTTGCCAAAAGGTCACATTCGGTGCGATACCACCCGCTTTGCAGACACTTGTCTTTAGCATCGCCCACAGAGAAAATCCTATATTTAAATGCTAAGTAGTACTTACAGGAATGTTGTAAATTCATCTCCTGCTCTGACACAGTTTAAGGCAGGCTAATGCCAGGTTTCCTATCATTTCAAGCTAGAACTTTGCTTGGTTTCTCCTGTTTATACATCACTTTTCTCCCTGAATGTGAGAGTGGCTTTGTTGCACAGAAATCAAGTGATTCTCTACCACAGCTATCATGGAAAAATACCTGCAGCTTGATAACTGTCTCTGCATTCATCAGATGAATAGAAATCATTAAAGAATAAATTGATCCTTAAACCAGGTTGCACATGGGAACTGAAGAACCTCTGGTAGCTGGGTGAACACGTTGCACCATCAGAGAATCACAGACTGGCTGGGGTTGGAAAGGGCTTTAAAACTCATCCAGATCCAATCCCCAGGCACTGGCAGGGACACTTCCCCAGGAGGGTTTTGCTGTGGCCCTGAGTGAGGCTCCGAGATGTTAATCAGGGTTTTGCACTGGGGTTTGGTGCGCTCGGTGCCACAGAGCCTGGCTCAGCAGCTCCAGGCACCACTGGAGCACCAGGAGTAAGTCCCTGTCCCCGTGACCTCAGGGTGAACTCCGCAGGGATGATTTAACCTGGCTCAGTGCCCTGTGGCAGCGGCTCCTCCTGCTCCTCGGGTTTGCCTTTGTGCTCAGAGGAAGGTTTTTCACTTGCTCAAGCAAAGCCAACCCATTTGCAAGCCCCGTAGGAATGCTGCGAGAGACTTGCAAAGGTGGGAATGGAGCGAGCATCCCCTGCTCACCGCCGGCAGACATGCTGGTCTGGTCCTCGGCCATCCCAGGTCCCTCTGTGTCTGGGTCTTGGTGATATCTGAGCGGGGAGCCTCTGGACTCCTTCCAATAATGAGCTCAACTCCTCTTACTAATGACCTACCCCTTAGTAGTAAAGAGCACGGTGCTGCTGAGGGATGCAGGCAGCGTGATGCAGAAGATGTCACCTCCGTTTCACACCAGGCACCGTTACTCCCATTAGAATTCCTAAAAGCATCTATTTTTTCCAAGTATATTTCTCCATGCAAAAACCCTTCCTGCTCACAAGCCCTGTGGTCAGAAGCTCACACAGAGCACAGTGCTCAGCACTGCTATCTGTACTTTCTCATACAGTTCTCCTTTGGATATTTCCTTTCCAAACCAGCCGGTTA
Organism: Psittacus erithacus; assembly: GCA_009867235.2. NCBI lineage: Eukaryota > Metazoa > Chordata > Aves > Psittaciformes > Psittacidae > Psittacus > Psittacus erithacus. The sequence goes on from WYDI02035052.1 coordinate 62,055, forward strand.
ATGGGAAAGCGTTCTAAAAATCACAACTGACTGGGAAATTCCCAGCAAGGTGCATTCTCACACTCACCATGATCTTACACATCCCACTGGCAAACAGACAGACATTTTTCAACATGTCTTTCATGCAGCTATTTACTTTAATTAGTGACTGCATGTATTCCTGCCTGTAACCGAAAGCAGGAGTTACATGTAATCCCTGAATAAAGAGAAGTCAGCTATTCTGAGACTGAGGATCTTCCAGCTCCCCTGCCACTCTGCACTGAAGTTTGTCTGATCCTGCCTTGCATAGACCCTGATTTCTTAAAAAGCACTGAGGCCAAGCTGGGTTTGTTCCAGCCCTAGAGATGGACCCAACAGTGATTCCCTGCAGTCAGCCCTTGCTCTGCTTTGCTGCCCATCCCGGTGCAGCGCTGCACTGCCAGACACTGTAACCTCCCACATCAATTTTCAGACCTTCCATAGGTATAAATGGGTTCTCTACCTTCCCAGCCTGGAAGATCTACTTACTTTTAACTACTTTAAAGTGAATTTGTGCAGTTGAACAGTCTGTGGGTCAAAATGCTGCGCTGCTGCGAAACTGTCACCCACTGGTTGCATTTGAGCAACCACAACAATAAAATCCAACCACTTGAACTTGGAAATGACCTTAACCAATCTGCTAGAAATCTCATAATCCCTCAATCTGACCAAGCATTTTGACCTCTGAGCACTGGAGGGATTGGTGCCTTGACTGCATTTGCAGTAATTACTCCACAAAGTCTCACAGAAAGCAAAAACCTCAAAATGGCAAGCGCTGTCTGAGCTACTTCTGCCCAGTAAAGCAGCCTTTTTTGTGAAGTAACAATCAATTGTCCCAGGGTTTCTTGTCAATTCCTTTTGCATCACGTGTTACTGCCCAGAGGGTCTGAAATGCAAAACTGAGGACTTTGGTTTTAATTCTCTATTAGAAGTTACTCAGCCAATATCACACTTATTCCTGACTGCTCCTTTTCCTCTTGCAGCAAGGAGCTGATGTTTTTATTTCGTGGTAAACATCACTGGATGCTACTGGATTTTAAATCATCTTTTTGTAATAGATGGAGCTTGGTTTCACCAACAGCTGGGACATGGCATTAGCACAACACCATTCCAAGGCTTTTGGGTTTTACCAGCTTTGACCTAAGGAAATATTACTGATTTGTTACCTGTACCAGCAAATACAAAGCGTGTGTACCATCCACCAGCCAGACCGCAGCAGGAGAAAAATCCAGTAACTTTCTTCAGATGGTTTTGGTGTAACCTAGAGAAACAGGAGCCTGCAGTTCAATTCACATTCCCCTTCTTAAAAAAGGCTCAAAGGCTACATCCCTAAGGGATAGCACATCCCCAAGGAAGAGGGGCATATCGCTCGGCAGCCCACAGCAGGCACCACGTGCAGCACACCCTTTAGACACAAGTTATGGAAGACGAAATGCATCAAACTGCTTAAGATCATGTTAATTATCCAGATGATCCTGTTAGTTTGTTCCCCCATCATTCTCTTATTGCAAGCAAAAAGTGACTCTGCATTAAGCACATATTTGAGCAAAACCCTACTTCTGTAACTTTCAGCCAGCCAAAACAGACATTCCAGCCTTAGGAGGCCAAAGCACCTTCTGCTCACAGGGTGGTTTGCCAGCATCTCCGAATGGCTCTTCTGCGACTGCAGTGCTTTGGTACAAGCAGATTCAGCCGCCTGCACCAGGCTCGCAAAGGTCCCTTGTGGATCTCTGCAAAGAAATGATTATTGCAGCACTTCAAGTGCTGTGGATTTTATCCCAGGCTTGGTGATGGATTTGCAGAGCAGCTTCAGGCATGGCATTTCACTGCTCTGTGCCCCAGCTGCTCCCATCAAAATGATCCCTACATTTACAAGACACTTTGCCACCTCCTAAGAAGAAAAGCAAACAATCTAAACCTTAGGCATTATCAGTTCTTGAGCACAGTCAGTGGCAGCTCTGATGACTGCCCTCCCGCAGTGCAGCATGTGGAGGGACCGGTGCATGGACTCGACTCTTTCCTTCTGCTTTGCTTTCCATTATATCCCCATTCCCCAGGAATAAGCTGGAAGCTACAATTTCCATCCTGAATTGTGAGGGAGAGCTGGGGCTCACTGAACCCCTTCTGTCCCTGGGCCATAACACAAGGAAGGGGTTTGTAATCTCTGTCTCCTCACCTCAGCTCCAGCAGTTAGAGAAATGCACCAAGGGAGAATACCCGAGGTCTTCTGGCCAAGCCTTATACACTACAAACAACAGCAAACATTCGGACATAGTTTGAATGTCTGTAGTTGTGCTGGTCCTGCTCTAAGCCACAGAACAAGCACTGGCCAGTATGTTTAATTAATTCTTATTTACATCATCTGGGGACATTTATAACATCTTCAGACTGGTCCTCAGAGGAAATACTTCTCATTTGCTATCGTCATCTTCATGATGCCTCGACACGTTCTAAGACCACGGCCATCTTCATAAATTGATTCATTGCTCCTACAGCTATAAGGCCTCCTCCTGGGGAATAATGCAAACGAGCTACAGAAAGATCTGACTGATTACAGCTCCATCTCCTTATTACAGTGTTTGGAGAACTAGACAGACAGCTCCAACAAACTGAAGATGCACAAAGCCCCAAACTGTTAGATGAAAGCTCACAAAGGGGCCTTTATGTTATTTTGGCATTATGCTCATCCTGTGCATACCTATTTCTGCTAAAAACACCCTTTTATTCCAGTCTGATACAAGACACAAACCTGCCCCGCTCAGAAGCTTGGGCATTCTCAAAGCACTGTCACAGAAGCCGAAACCTTTGGTTTGCAGCCAGTGAATGAAGCAGGCGGGTTTCTGTGGTCACAGGAGAAGTCCGCCTATGGATTGTGGATCTTGTGATGTAAATTGCACTGCACTGTCCCACTGCCTGGGCAGTGGAGAGGTTCATGTTAAACCAGAGCTATTCCACGTTCCCAAGCCTCCTTGAGCAGCCTGAGAGCAATTATTCACTGAGCATTTTCAAGTTCCATAGGCAGCAAGAAGGGAATCTCATGGTCTGTGCTATTTGAAACTAGCAGAGATACTTGTCCAAGCTGCCCAGTTTAGGAAACTGTGGGTGATGGAGGTACATGGGGGGTTTGGAAGGCTGTTTCCTCCCCTGCAGCATGCAAGGAATAACCCATCACCCACCTGTGACACCGAAGCATTTTCTATGCAGCAGGACTATCAATCGCACCTGACATATCTGATTACCCCTGAAGACATCTCATCATCTATCATCCTACAGGGATCCTGAAAATTCACAAGATGACATAAGTCCAGCCCTCCCAGGGCCCCTCTCTAGTCCTTTCCTTCTCTTTCTAGGCACTTTCCATCTCTTTCTTGTCTCTGTTTCTAGCTGTGAGGCTTGCCCTCACATGGATTGGGTCTGCCATCCTCTCTGAAATCCTGCTGTTCTTCATCTTTCTCGAGGCAGCTCTTGGAGAAGGCCTGCTGCCTGGTCTCCCAACTGAATCCAGACAGGAAGCACTTGTCCCACCAAAGGAAGGATGAACATCTTCAACTGGGCCACCCTCTCCGTGTTATCAAGACTTAGGACTTTATATCACAATCACAGCAGAGGCTGCTGAGACCTCAAGCAGGACAAGAAAAGGTGAACCCAGATCTCCTGGCCAGAGGCAGTGGTTCACATTTCCTGCTGGGCAGGGGAAAGGTTAAATATTCATCTAGCAGTATCCATAATTTTCATTGCAACATCCATATCAAAAGCACTTGGCCAATAACATGCACAGAGAACAGGCATTTGGCATAGGTACTCCTTAAGGAATGTAAAAGCAGAGAAATTTTTTTCTTCAGTTATGACTGACTCACCACTTTTGCAGGTAACTCTCAGATCATAAAATGAAAGAGCTCTATTGTAGAACCCCTCTGCACATGGTGGTTATTATACTTGAGGTTTTCCATGTTATTCAATGCAGAGGAGGACAAGAAATCTTGTTGCTGTTCCCTGAAAACCCGGAGTCCCAAAATTCACTATTGGAGTCAAAACCTCTCCTCTGAGCACCGTGCACCATCCTTAACTTCCCCAGTCCCCACCTGGATTTGGTTAATGAGAGTAAAACTTTCAGGAAATACCTTTTCAAAATCAAAGCTGCTGTTGAAGACGGTATTTAATTTGATTGCAGTGTCCTCTATCTGTGAAATTGAAAAGAATTTGCACCTGATACCTTGGAAATTAAGTCACAACCTTTAATAATTCCATTTAGTCTCGATGAATAAATAGAGCTAGAAGTGAATTGAAAGTCTTTCCAAGTGCTAACCAGAGTATATCCTATATATCTTGCAGTCATTAATAGCTGATGAATTCAGCTAATAATGTCAGAGGACATTGTCAAGGTTGATGGACCCAAAACTTGTCCTTGTTTTGACAGGGCTTCCACAGAACAGGGCTCTCCTAGGGAAAGTGAGCGTGACAGTGGTGAGAGGTGGACTTCTTCAGGGAGATTTGGGTGGACGGGCGGTGGCAGAGGGGTATAACAGGACAGGGGTATAACAGGATAGGGGTTTTTTCTTCTATCTTAAAAGCACAGATTGTGAGTCACCTTTTTTTCTCAGTTCTGGTTATTTGCCAGCATTCAGTGACAGCCGATATTAGCACAGGTCTTTATGACACCCCAGGGTGTCATAAACAGCAGAGAAAACTCCTCCAAAACATTGTCATGATTTGTTGTCTGGTCTTTACTTTCTTCATCGCTTGTCCCTCAGGTCTTTCTTGACTCCTTTTCAAGAACTAGGGATGAGTTTCCTTTGCCAGAAATAACAATCCTAAATAAAAAGGAAGGTCAAGGAACAAAACATCGTGTGCGGAGGGAGTGCCTTTGTCACTTGTGGCAGAGTACGAGTTTGTGTTTCTGAAAGACCTGGGGATTACTGACCGGTGTGTACTGGGGACAATGGCAGTGCCATGGTAGGGTGCAGTCTCTTTTAACACAGCACATCTGTGTGAAAGCAGGGGCAGAAGGGAGCAGGCAGTGCTGCAGAGGAGCAGGGAAGAAGGGAGATCCAGCAGGAATGGAGCGCAAGCTTGCGATGCTACGGAGCGAGTTACTGCCATGGAGAGGAGATTTCTGCTCCAGACAACATTGCTGTGCAGGTTAAGTCTGAACTAATTGCTTTGTCTCACTGGAGACACGGTTTTAGCTGAAGCAGTTTGACCTCCACATAATGCCCTGGTAACCCGCAGGCAGGCACCATGTAAAGAAAGGAGTGTGCACACGCTTGTGCACAGCATGATAGAGCTCACAGTGACAACAGAGACATCTGCTCTCATCAGGCAGATTGTCTTGAGCTTCCCTCAACATTCATTAGCTTAATTATCATCTGGGACCGCCTTGGTACCTCCATAAGGATTAAAGCGTTATCCTCATGACTGAGCGCGCGCATTGTAGGGCTCACACTGACACCAGCACCACCTCCTGGTTTTCATGCACGGCACCTCTTTCTGCGCTGACTGCTTTCATGCAGCATCACTGGGGTTATTGGAAAAACGTTTAATACTGTTTAAAAACAAATAAATGGGCAAGCACCATGGAAATCATCAATTGCGAGCAATAAAGACAAACTAACTATAAAGATTTAGCTGTCAACCTTAAAGGGTGCACTGACAACTCAGATAAGGTGAAGTGTGAAATTCCAATGTTAGTAACATCAGCGCACCTGAGCATATTGCTAAGAGAGCATCTGCTAATCTACCTTTCTATATATAGCACAGTGACCTGACTTCAACCAAACTTTCACATCCCATTAAACCCAGCAGGGTTTAAGCACATGCACAAGTGCTCCACTGACTGAGGGTGGCTTGTTCCTATTTTCTTAATGTAACTGGATGCTAATTGCATTGCTAAATCAGGGACTGTGATTGCAATACTGGCAAAAAATAATTTACATTAAACTAGAGAACCTTCAAATTTACAGGAAAATATTTGGTTTTCCAAATTTTTAACCTAAAGCCACTTTGCTTGCGAGGGAAGCAAGAACTACAGCCATAAATCACTCAGCATTGCTATGGAGAAACAGAAAGATACTGGACAGGTTTATGTGTTTTTCATATCATTCTGTGCAAGATAAGGTCTTACTTTATTTGAAGTAATCTTTACCTTGATCTTCCCAATGAAATAAAAAAAGCTCAATAACGTCAGGAGGGAAAAAATACGTTCGTGGGGTTACTGAAGAGGGAAATAAGAAATGGAGCACAAAGAACACAGATTGTCAGCATGAAAATGGTGTTGTTGTTTGTTGTCTCTGACTCACAACAGAGTGCAGGGAAGAAATGCAGACAGAAGGAAACTATTGAAGTGCTTTGAGTTCAGTTCAGAGTTGCAAATAACTTCTTTTTCAGTTGTGGTCAGAGGAAAGAAGACTCCAGAAGGGTGTCATTTTACTCCTTCTTCTTTCCTACTTGCAGGTATAAAAATGGAGTATAACACCTAACAAGCAGGAAAATCCCTTAAGGGTGCTCCTTAGGGCAGTGCCTGTATGCCAGCAGCCCTTCAGTGCCTCGGAGAAGAGAGGATTTTCTCATGTTTTGCCTACAAGAGGGCTCTGTTCATGGACATGTAAATTTTGTGGCATCTGCTAAACTGTGAATATGTTTTAAAGTGAACTTTTATAAATCTGTAACCATTAAATATAGTATTTTGAACTGGCAACTGTTAAACACCAATGTACAACAGGCGCTCTAATCATTTAAATCACAGAGGCCAGATTCTCAATACCAGTTTCAACTCAACGTAAACACATTGTAGTGGAGAATGACTTTAGACTTCCATGAGCCCAGCTGAGATTAAAACCTGGCCCCTGTTTTTTAAGCTCTAATGAAGTTCAATTGTACAGAGTACTTGAGAGGTATTTGTTTTCAGTCGGCAGTGTGTACAATCAGGAACATTGGTCATTTAAAAGATATAAAAAGCTAAACACAAAACCTGAACATATGTAGATGTTTAGGCCGCCGGGAATACAATTCTCTAATTAAAATACTAATAAATGCAGAATCTCCCCTCCCTTCATTAATTGGTGAAACAAACAGTGAGACAAGGTGAAATACTTCCATGATTATTTAACACAGAGAAAAATCAAGAAGGGTGACTGAATAACAATTCCTTAATTAACACACAATGAAGAACATTTGAGTTTTAATTAATCCTTATTGGCACTGCAGTGACTTCCACAGAGAATCTATTCCAACTCATTTCATAGGCAGGCGTTTCAAGTTTAGGTAATTTTAACATTTGGTGTCCAATATAAATCTACTTATTAAAACTGATAGGAATACATGGGATTAAAATCAGATCCAAAGGGCAAGTACACTTTGGGAGTTAATGTCTCTACAGAGAGCATCACTGCTGTTGACAGAACATGGCACACTCTGCTTCCTCGCCCTGCTATGCAGAATGGGTTTCTAGTATTATTAGTAGTATTTTAGGGGTTAAATCCTTTCTTGTAAATGGTCAGGAATAAATAACCTGGACTAGACTTAGCTGAGGCTGAACTAATAGCATGGGCAGTGATCAGCACTGAGATTGGCCACCCGTGCTCTGCTCAATGGGTTGAGTTGAAGCAGCAGAACAAGGTCTGTCCGCACCTGAAGTCTTGGCTTGTGCTGTAGACATGCTGCAGCAGTCAGCATGACCGAGCATCCTCCCCAGTCCTTCCAGCTACCACAGCTCCAGCAGCCGAGCCGCAGCTCTCGCAAGGAAGTCTTATAAAATTTAATCCTCTTCACTAATAGGCTTCCACAGCAGTTTCTTTAAAAGCCATATAAATTAAATAGAGTTCACTATTTGACCAAAGGGATATAAATTTGTATTGCATTCTCCAGAATCACTCAGAATATCTACACAGCTTTGTAGCTGTCATCTGTGGGCCTTATTGGAGCCTTTTAATAACATAAGGGGCCCTACAGGAAACCTGGAGAGGGGCTTTGGACAAGGACCTGTAGGGACTGGAAAAGGGGAAATGGCTTGAATCTGCCAGAGGGGAGACTGAGATGAGCTCTTAGGCAGAAGCTCTTCCCTGGGAGGGTGCTGAGGCACTGGCACAGGGT
>WYDI02035057.1:0-24698 GCA_009867235.2 Psittacus erithacus
CCAAACATCAAAACCACAGCACTGCACCAGCTACTAAGAAGGAGAAAAATGACTGCTACTGCTGAACCCAGGACAGTCTGTTAGTTTGCACTCTATTCTGTATGCTTTTATCTGTAAATGAGGGGAGATACTTTAAAGGTGGGACCAAAACTGATTTCAGCTCTGCCCTGAATCTTTGGCAAGCTGTTCTGTAGTATAACTTTCCTATCTTTAGGGCTATGTCCCTTAGTAAGTACTCTGTGCAATGTGATGACAAAAGACCAGTAACAGGTAAGAACTTCAACACATTAACTGAAACCTACACTGTTTCTCATCTGTACAATGGAGATTGTAATGTCCACCACACTAATAACTGCCTCGTATTACAGAGGTAAAAATGCCATGGATCTGTTAAAATAGCAATTTTTGAAATATTATTTAAGTTTTTGTACAAAAAGTTCTTTGTGCCTCCTCTGGACTGTAGAGTACAGCAGCATTGTATGGGCTGTGACACAGAACGAGACTGCGATATTCTTGAACTATTTTTCCGTCTATTTTCATCTCCTGTTTGTGATAAAAGCATCATTTGCAAGGTATATCCGCCTACTACGCTGTGATGATGACTGAAATTGCCACAACATTTAAATAAATAATTGCATTTTAAATATAAGATAAGCCATTGAGTTCAAAAGGGTTATTTCTATGACTGACACCATGCAGACGGTTAAATATTTTCAGCATAAGAACTCTAGTATTAACAATAAACACATTATGAAACTGAAAGAAATACTGGGAAAGGACAAATGGAATCAAAACAATGTAGGAAACCTGCCTCACTGACACTCACTACCTCACTACTGACTTCTTTACCAAGTGTTTCATTTCAGATCCACTTTTCAAAAATACATAACATTCCGTTGCCATTATCAAAACTAATGTCCCAACAATACATGAAGACATGAACTACACTGTGGGAAAGAAAGTAAAGGAGGGGAGAGGCACTGTGATATACTTTAGTAATTATATTCCTAACAATATTTTAGGGTTTTTTTCATATCCCAAAACTTGCTCAAGAAAGAAATGAAAACTTAAATAGTTTTCTACAACATACTGAATAGCCCTTTAGGAACAACCTCAGCCTCTCAGAAGCTGTCAAAAATAGAAAAAAAGAAAAAAAAAAAGCCCCAGTCAATAATCAAAATACCGCACTGCCTAAATGGTGGCAATGCAAAGAATATAATCAGCACTTGCTACAGACTGCACAGAACTCATGCTAGGTGGTAAGTGCTCATCCTCTGTAGACAACCCTCCTCTGCATGGGAATAAAAGTCAGTTATCTTTTTAATGCAATTTTCCAAAAGGAAATACAACATTAAAGTATTTAACCCAAAATTAATTCCCCTTCTTCACAAGCCTAAACAATAGAGATTCATTACTGCCTTAGTGGTTTTTAGTGATGTTTTTCCTTCTTTATTTTAAATTTTGTTTAAAGAGTTTGGAGGGAAAAAAAACTATTCAAATTATATTTTTACAGTGGTACGCACCAAAAATGCCTTATACCAGTTATTGTGATTCTGTGCATACTTGGTGAATAAAATCTTCAATGCTTTCAAGTTACTGACAAAAGTCAAACTGCAGTATGCCACACTAAGCCTCTCCTCATCTTAGAGCAGAACTACTATAGTTGCAAACATCAATAATTGCTTGTTTCATGCTACGACAAAGGATGTGTACCTTCAGCTGCACTGACTGAACTGCCCAAAGTCCACAGACTGAGCAGTTTCATTAACTCCAGGACATTACTGCACATAGCAGACTCCCAGAACTCGCAGCTCAAAACAGTAAAATCTGTAATAGTGGCAGTGACATTCAAATATACTTTCAATGTTTTGGTGATTTTACCAGCCACAGTCTGGGCAGACAATGGAGAGAGATGGGTGCAGTAAAACAGAATGAGAATTACATTTATATGACTACCTAAAAGCATGCTTGATAAACTAAATCTACTACACCAAAAATATAACCACGTGTTTATCTGTTCCTGAGGCATAAAACACACAAAAGTAAAAAATACATCTGTATGATAGAAAAATGAAAAATAAACTTTGAAAATGACTCAAGATTAATGAAAAAAAAAGCTGCCTACACTGAAAAAGTAATGAAAAGTGGTTTCTTTGAAAATACTTACAAAAGTAGTTCCAAAAAAATTCCCCATCAAAAAATAAAACAAAAACCAAACAAAACCCCAAAACCACCAAAACCCACACACCACACAAACCAACCCCCTACTTTATATATAGACTGTTTTATTAGCTTAAGTTTATTGAACAGCATTTTAAGGTCCCTTAAAAAAAGGAATCTTTCAAAACTTTGCCTGCAGGGACAGCTCACTACAAACACATCTTTTCCTACAGCTCTGGGAGAATCAGCTCCCCAGTCAGTGCAGGGAGATGGCAAAGGCCCAGGCACCACGCTTCTCTATTACTATAGTCATCACACGTACTACTTAATAAATACCAAAGTTAGAACTTCAACATTGTCTTCTTTTCTCCTCACTTTCCTGCAATAGAGACTGTTCTGCCAAAGAACCTGTGCAGGCAGAGCAATTCCATGAACATCAGCAAGGTTATTTATATGTTTCACCAAAGCATACACTCATATGCCTGCTAGACTGAAAGGTCATTTATCACAAATTCAAGGCATTCAAAGACAATGTAAAAATAATTAAGTAATTCGAAAAAGGCTTAACTGTTACCAGCTGCAGCAGTAGAGAAGCTCCTCTGTCACTCCCAGTGGTGAGCTCTGAGCACCAAACACCTCAATACTGACAAGGCCTAAGCAACAGAACACTGTACTTTCAGAACAGGGCATCTACATGCTGAATTTTTAAACTAACTGTTCTCTCATCTGTCATAGGTCAAAGAAATGAATCATGCCTGTAGCAAAGCAGTTTTGAAAGAAATTTCAGATGCAGAGAAAATTACGGCAAATTTGCCCATTTTTCTTCTTTTTCTTCTTTTTTAATGAAAATTTTGGCAGTGCCTTAAGAGCGCTAGATGTTAACAAATACCACCTGAAATTAACAACCAGAACCAGTTTACGCTATAGCTTTGTGATCTATGACATGGTTATTCACACAGGAACAGCCGAACTGTGGGCTGCATCTATTACCACAATCAGGAAAATGCAACACACAAGAGCAATGCAGTAGCATGCAGTAGTTCTGAAGCCCGAACAACAAAACTATACTTAGAGGGTACAGCATGTTCCACTGACTGAAGCATGTTTCTTGTGGACAAAAGATATCTGACTTGGGTAGACACTCCTCATTTTCATATCCAAATAAATTTTTATCACCGTGGCAAATACAAGCATCCTTTGACACAATGGATGGAGAGCGGGTGGGATGGGTTCACTGACAGTTACCAATCTTCAGAGGAATTGGCTTTTGTAAGATTATGGGGTCTTGAAAGCACAAGTCTTCTCACCAGATGTCACATAAACTGTGCTGGACCCCAGACACAGTTCCTGGGACCCACCAGAGGCCAAATTCTATAGAGAAGGCAAAAGTTCTGTCTCTTTGTACATGATGTATCTTTACCAATTTCATCAGAAGTATTCTCACTGTTTATGAAGTAGTAAGATATCAGTGTGACAAAGAAGCAAACAGTAAAAGAATACAAATCTTTCATGTCTGTAGATTTATTCCTGCTAGGTATAATGACTACAACTGATTTTTAAAAAGAATTTAGCCTTTACTTTACATCAAACAAGCAAACCTTGGGCTAGGTCTCTTTTCAAAAGAATTATTTGGCAGTGTTGTTTCCAGCTGAGTAAATTGATTATTATTGCAAAATGTAAAGTCATAGTACAGAGAAAGTGCACACAGATCCCACACTGTCATTCAAATGCTCACCTTTGATCAGAAGAAAAACAAGTCAGAAGCCTAGCTGTGTCAAGGGAAAGCAGTAGCCTTTCCTGAAGAGCAACATGCCCTCCAAAACATTTCTGCCTGTGCTAATCAGCTTGTGATTTGCATGGGAGGAAAAAGGACCAAAAAGCACAAGTATAAATGATGCAAACTATAGCCCAGTCAGACAGAATACATCTCCGTAGAACCATTTATCCAAAATTTGCAATTTGTAAACAAACAAAAAAAGGTTGTGTGTTTGTTGGTTTTATTTTTAAACCACATTTTTTTCTAGATGCGCTACATGCAAGTAGAAAAAGAACCAGATTTGTAAGCATCACACATTTCCCTTCACATTTCTCAATGACCACTTCTGCAGCTCTTTTTCTTCTTCTGTAACCTTTCCTAGTGTACTATGAGAATCACAAACTGCAGGTAATGGTAGCTTCTCCATCATTCACAGCATTGGGAGCTTCCCACCAGTAAGCTGACACATGTGAAATAAGACCACTTATCAATGAAGAGAGAGGTCAACGGCTTCTAAGGTTGGAACAGGAACCTGCTGGCTGCTGCAAATCCCTCACCAGTGCATTTGAGCCTGACACTTAGTATTCAAAGTGAATTGCAAGCTATACGCTCAAGGATAAAGCTCAGTCATAATAAAGACTCACAGTCTGAGAGGCTCAGCATACAAATCCCCAGTGCAGAGCTCATTTTGAGTATTTTTTAAATCTGAAGAAGAATCAGGATTTTTTTTTCTTCTTTTTTAATAAACAACAGTACTTCCCATCTAGTGAGGGGAAATGATGGCCTGATGACATAAAATATAAATACCAATATTTAGTACTGGTAATGAAGTACATGTATTTTTATCACATTATAGGTACATGGCATATGCAGTCATTGCATTGCTAATCAGACATGGAGGTACATAAATAAGGTGTACATTTTATTTTTTGTAGGGTCAATTCTTTTAAGCCAGAAATCCACTACTCTAAGCTATTTAAGAATTTGCCTAAATTTCAGATAATTTATGGCATATATTTAGCCTGTGAGCTGTGAATTCTAAAATCCTGGAAAGGATCTGAAACCTTGAACCATATTACTCAAGCAGTGCACCCTACCAGTGGCACAACTAGTCCAGTATTTGGTCACCAACAAGTGGCACTTGCTAGTACCCTTTCATAAACCCCAAACTTTTTAAATTTTCTGCCTATCATATAGCACAAACCCCAGATTCTAGGTGGCATCTACACTTTCTTTTCAATTTTTAGCTGTCATTTTTACTCATTTTTTGTTTGATCCAACATTGCTTAGCTCACAGTAAAATGTCCATCATTTATTTTACAGTGACACTGCAAATTCATGGCCCATTTATTTTTTCCCTTTCAGTGTTTATTTTACATTACAACAACCTGGCAACTTGTTCCTTTTTTTTTTCTTTAGTGTGAACGTTTATGTATGTAGGATGCAGTTTTTAAAATTAATTAAATTATAATTAAATGCCTAATAGTTTTTACACTGAAAATATTGTTGCTAAACATTAACTCCACTTAGAATCCTTGGCTTATTCTATATTTTGCTTTCAACGTCTACAATTCCATTACTAAATCTACCCCTTTCTTTTAAAATCACATTGCATCCAGCTTAACTACATCTCACTAAATCACCTTGTTAGTCGTACTTTGATTCAATCCATTTCATCGCCTTTCATATTTAAATTATTCCATTTCTTTTCCTACTCCCCATATTACCTTTGCAAATGATGTCTCACTTTGTGCAATGATTACCCTGCAACTTCACACAACTCCCATTATTAGCACTTTATCATTTTCCTTATACATTTGCAAGTTCTGCAGAACTGCCTTCCAAAACAATTCCAAATTTACACGTTTAATCCCATCTCTGTTTCATTTACATTCTGTATACACCAAGACAGCCAGCACTAGAAGAAGCAAAATTCTATTTGTGACATCATAAACTAAGGGACAGACACTTGGGCTCTATCCTGCCCTACACTGGACTTGCCCTCAACTGTGCAGGGATTCCACTGCGACATCTGACTCCAGACACCTGCCCACATAGTTCAGTATGAGAGGTCTTGTTGAACACAAGCACAATTTGATTTATACTGTATGTAGTCACAATGGGAGTGTAACTATTTTCTATATAAATTAGTAAGGACACAGCCTGAATCTCAAAATCTGTGATATGAATACAATTAATACATTATAAACTACTGCCCATTCTTATTCTTTCCTTGGCCAAAGCTACATCCCTCAGGAATTCACTCAAAAATCAGCATTCACTTCTCAAATAGTCACATAAATGCAGCAATAGCTTCTTTCCCCCCTCCCCCAACAAAAATATTCTTCAGAAGTTTCTTGATTAAGCCTTAGAAAAAGACCATCTCCAATGCCAAGCAACAGATCAGGATCCTTAGTGCAGATATAGAAACCTTAACATGAGGTCACATTGAGGATGAAGTTGTTAAAAAATTCTAATTGTAAAACTGCACACTTCTCAAAACTGCACTCCATATGGGTTCAAACCAAGACTGTCTGAACAACCCTTAGTGCCAAAGTTATTGCTGGTTTTAATGCACTCACCAGTATAAGTAACATTTAGAAGACAGACTCTTATCAAAACCAGTGTACACTCCTGAAAGGCTGTTCTGCTCTTTGGCTTCTGGACCCAACAGCAATTAATCCAAGGGTGCTGGGAACATGCCCTTGCTAATGACTCTTTCATATGGGAATGGGGAGAAAGAACTGAAGCCCATGGTGACAGCCATGCCAGGGAGTAGGGCAGGAGCTGCTGTTTGCTGTGTCACTGCCACAACATCCAAGTGCCCAATACGACTTGCCAACTATAATGGTTAAATTTCAATCTCTATTTTACATCTCAAAAAATTATGCTATGAAGATTTGATTCAAAACACCTGTCAGATTTGGTAAGGCAGTAAGTTACAGCCCGAGACAAAAAATCTTCTACAGAATAACCAAATTCTGCTGGCATGCAGTGTAATATGTCTTCATCTTTCATAGGGGTTCAGAGAAATTGTTAGATGGGCTATGAGTCAACTGCTTGCTTAAATGGAATTTTACCAAGTCAAAATAAAAAGGCTCAATAGCTCTTTACTGAAATCATCACCTTGAAAGCATCAGATATTGGCTGCTGTTGGATAATGATTTGTCTAAGGGAATCATGGCAACATTTATAGTCATCCTTTAAAAAAAAAGAAAAAAATCTTACTTGATAAAATATTTTGGAAATCCTTTGAATTTCGTTTGGTTTGGGTTTGTTTTTTTAATTTTTATTTTAGAACAGGACAAAGATGGAGCTTACAAACCAAAGCACAGCTATTTTCTTTTTTTCAAAACTATAGCACAATAGTTTGTAGCTTGAAAAATGCATGCAGGAAGGAACGATTCAAATCTCATATCCACAACTTACAGAGAATTGATGAAATGGCTTTGTGCTGTCTTTGTCCTCTTTGAATATCAAAGCTCTTCTGGGTATCACTTAGATCTACCCATCATAATTCAGATACTGGTGAATAATTCAAGATGTTATGCTTTAACTTCTATCAGCAGTTCCCTTGAAGAGAAGCAGCAAGTAAGCATTTGTTATAAGCTATAGCATGAATCCATATAATTAATATTTTGATGTACTTTACCTGTCTTACTGTTTGCTCTTGCGATATTAAGTTGGTATTAAATAAACACACTCAGACAACTTGTCCTACTTTTCAAAGATGCTTCAATTTATGTAATTACTTTATTTGATTTATTGTTGCATCTTTACTCAAGTTGCATATTCTGTTAATGTGCTATCAATGTAATTAGCTGTTTCTTTGTAGGAAACTTTTTTAATCAAGCTAGCATTTTTATTTCTAAAGGAATGCACTGCTTGAACTTCCTTAGAATCAAAATATCCTTTTAATGGTATGACAGCAATGTGCTTCATCTTTCCACATTTTCCTTGGCACGCTGAAACAGTGAAATGATGTGTTATTATTCAAGCCTGAGAAAAGTAGTAATGCTCCACTAACAAGTGGATATTAAAACAACTACTAAAATATGCCCACATTTTTCAGGAAAGAGTTCAGAAGCCTCTGTCCAACCTAAACCCAAGCGATTGTAAGTTATATATTAAGATTATACACTTCTGAAGTCAAACCAAGCAATACTGAAGAATTTATCTCAGATTTTCTTATTTGCCTTTACTGAAGAGTTCACAAACCCTACTTCATCAATCACGAAAATACATCTTTGGTTAGAAATACAAAGAATCACCATGTTAGCCTGTGTTCTTCAAACACACTTCATTTCTGCTGGTTACAGGACATGGTAGTGATCTTGTCTCCAAGTTTTGCATGTCTGCTCTCCAGACTCGTAAAGAGAACACTTCAGGTAAACAGGGGTGGAGACATAAGAAAAAAAAAAATAAATTTCTGGAAACTGAGAGAACATGAACTTGCTTATCCTACCTTCCCTCAATCATTTTCATTCATGATGGGTATTAATTTTGACTATTAATTAGAGTGGCAGCTGTTCCTCACTCACTGGCAGGCTACCAGTGAAAATTAGCAGCAATAACTGTTGTTACAGGTGTGGAATGGTTTAGAACTCATTTCTGCACTGCTCTCTTACCATACTGACACAGGAGCAACAATTTCCCCAGAATTAGCTGTCTCAAATACAACTAGGAACATATGAAGTGAAGATTTTCACTATACAAAAGCATCCTTACCTTCATTTACCTGAACAGATTAGCAATGCTTTAAGAGCATAAATACCATGCATTAGGTAAAACCTCAAATCCAAGAAAGCCAATGCAAGTTTTAAATGGAACTACTACTTTTTTTTTCCTTCCCCATTAGTCACCTGGCTTCAGGAAAGCATGTGTTTACTGCACTGTCCAACAGAAAACTACCAGCATTATATTTCAAAGTGTTTTGTTCTTTCTTTTTCTACAGAACACACGGTAATAAATTGCACTGTACTGTTATCCTTGAATGTTTTTTCCCATAAAGTAAAACTGATGAGACTGTTTACAAGCCCAGACACCAATATAAAAATGTTTTTCTCATTACATTTTAAACAATGAAAACATTAAAAATAATTTTGACACAGAAACTGCACAAGTAATTCAGCCTTATTTGGAAAGAAAACCATTACTCGACATCGACAGATAAAACAGTACCTTTTGTTAGAGTCAGTGTATGTTACATATTTGTAAGTAAGAGCAGGAGCTTTGAATTCTATTCTCTTAAATCTTATTTTATTCTATTTTACCAGTTTTCCTTTGTATAAGAAGCATGAAAGAAAAATTATCAGGAGTCGTTTTGCACTTATCAAAAGCCATCTGCATGGACTTCTGCTGAGCACTGGGTACCCAGTGGTCCCAGTGTGTCCAGAGTTACGAGAGAGAGAAAGAAGACTGGCAGCAACCAAACTGAAACCTGGAAGGTTTCAATCCAGGAAATTAGCAGCAGCTTATTATGAAATGCTCTGGTTTTCAAACAGCACAGGAATTTTTAAAATCTACCTAGGCAGGCGACTTCTAAGTCTCGTTTATAATTGCCTAGAGACATGGCATTGTAAGAGATAGCATTTAGTTGCAAGATGTAAATATATGAAAGGAGTGGCAGAAGTGAACCACAAACAGCCTGAAGCTATGGAAACAGAATTTTTAACTAGACTGTGAACACTGGTTGTAGTTGAGAGATGGCAAGTTAGACAGGATATCTGCTCCAAAAGTAAAGAACACTGATTTCTTTGAGCTTAAAGGTATCTCCAGTTCATCCCTCTGGGAAACAACTCATAATCTAAATGCAACTTCACTACCCGTTCTTTGAAAAACAAGAGATTCCAGAGGTTTTTTTCTATTCTTTGGTTATTACTGAACGACAAGCACCTTGATTCAGACCTTCAGGAAGTATATAACCGTCATCCTCACTGAGGCAGACTTCTTTTGCAAATAACAACTGAAGACTGCAGAAGAATACACAGCTGTTTTCAGACTGTACAGAATTTTGCGAGTACTTCCAATGAAACAAAAATACACCACTTGTGCAGTAAAATACAATTCAGTGAGAATATGGTTGATAAAATTGGGTTATCTGACATTAGGCTGCTAAATAAACTGAAAATAAAACACTTTGAATGATTAAAAATTTGTACTTCTCTGCAAATACAGCCAAAGACAAAAAACTTAAGGAACTGCCTGCAGTATTTGTCATACTCTCAGACACATTTAAACTGGAAGATCCAATTTAATGGCTTCAAAATACTAGAAATAAGTACAAGATCAAAAGGCTACAACAAATGTATTTAACATCTTCATTGCTAAAATGAATGTAAGATGGCAACAACAAAACCAGACAGCATTGACAGAAAAAGAGTCAACTCTGCTCCTTTTAAACACATAACTTAGAAGTGAACTATAAACATGTCTTGGGATTTGATTTCTCAGTATTTTTTTGTCTTCTCTAGGTTGTCCTATTTCATGGCAAAGTACTTTGCCATGTTAGCATGCATATTATATTAGTCCTTAGTATAATAATCCATGCACTGCAAGGGAGAAATACTTCTAAGATCACATTTCTTGGGGATTTTCTGCAATAGCTGGTAACTTTGATAGCCTGAACACAGAAGCAAAATGCCCTCAACCTGAAGCATTCATGAATTCTTGCACGATTCCAAATGTTTCTTGTGACATCCAATATATTTGTATCACTGCTATTTATACATATTTTACCCTTACATTACAGCATGGTTTCAAAGTCTTTGGGTTTCTCACTACATGTATCAGTTCTTTCATAGTGTCAGACAAAAAAATCTATTTATGGCTATGATAAGAGTAAAGCACACATTTCCTTTCCAATGTGCCAATACTAGATTGATAACAGTATAATTCTCTAATGACTGAAATCCATTCAAGTACCTCGATATATCAAGTTTTAAATATTTTATAATACCTAGAAACACAAATGAAGTTGAGAGTGCAACAAGTGAAAGGTAGTATAAAAATCAATTTTCTTTCACTTCAGATGATTTATACTCTTTCCTGAACAAATTATTTCACACTAAGCAACTGGTCAATAAAACTTCAGAACAGCCTTAATCCAGGCAGAGATAATGTGAAAACAGTAAAAGAGCAGTTTGGGACTGCTGGTTTGCCTTACTTCACATATTTTTTTGAGTTTTATTTCTGAAATTCTGAAAATTGATTAAAAAAAGCATAATATAGGTTTGCAATCCAGAAATAACAAGATTGTTTAAAATACCAATAAGAAAGTATAAACGTAATAAACCAAGTCTGAAAATAAATCACAGGGAAATAAACAAGTCTGAAGCATTAGTCTCCAAACTAAGAATTAAGTAATGTGCTTAATTCTAAACATATCTGCAATACTAATATTTGTATTACTGAACAATAAAATCAGGATATTTGCTATGTACCTCATACAAAGCACATCATTAGATATACCACTGCAGCACAGCAGGAATACTGAGGATTTTTTCCTCTATCTTATTTGCAAAGCTATTGTTACGAGAGCTGCAATTGCCTTTTGCATCCTTTTTTACACGATAAATTCCTGTACACAGCATGGCTTCTTCTCCTTTTCCCCATCCCAAGAACTACCAATACATTTTTCTGGATAACAAGGAAGATAAAAACTGAATTTCAAAACAAAACCCATTTTCTATCCAGAGGCTGAAATATGTATGGTGAAAACATATTAAAAACTCTGTCTACCTTTACTTCCAGGTCTTCTCACTGTGCTGAATATGACTGCTTTTTCTTATAGCATTTTCTACAGCATTCAAGTGATTGAAATGACTCAAGATTCTCTTTTTTGCTTGAACAGCCAAAACTTCAGCACAGGAGATACAAGCCACCAACTTAAAAAAATTAAAGGAAATGTGATGCAACATTCTTACAGACATGCATAGAAACATTGGCTCAAGCTGACAAGTACTGAATGGAAGATCAGTTGAGCTCTTTTCACTATTGTATCATGGTTGCATTAATAACAGAAGGGAAGAATGCCACAGGAGTTTACGCAACTGTTTTCTCCTACCTCGCTTTCACATCCTCATGTGCTTTCCAGGGTATTAACCAAATGGAAAAAGTTCATAAACACATGCATAGCAAAAACAGCAAAACAGAATATGCAAAATGTGTGTAATAAATATCTAAACCACAATTTGAATTATTTCAGAAATATTAATGCATCCCTGGAGTGTCAGTTTAAACATTAATAACATTATAAAAAGTAATTTAAGTTTTTCAGAAACAGACATGTATTGTAACTGTGCTAAGAATTTTTAGCCTGCCCTGAGATTTAGTATGCTTGCTATTGATTGAGAAACATATGAAACCCACCACTTGTATTTTTCAGAGATTAAAAATGTGATTTGAAGCTTCAGTTTTACATTTGCTGATGTTCCTTAAAGCTGAGACAAATTACGTGGTTTGTGACCCCTATGCCAATTCACCAGAACATAAATTAGTAAACAGACTAGGGTAAAATTCGTGATGGTAATTTAAACATGTAGTAATGCAAGATAGCAATTGAAAGGTTGTTGTTTTTTTTTCTTTTCATCTTACCTGCATAGGAATATGTTGAACAACACAAAGCTATAACACCAAAACACCTCTACAGGGCTCCCACCCACATCCCACCGCACAAGATTTGTGTGGTGAATACAAAGCTTTGCTCATGATACCCTCGTCAGGTTTCGCCCAGATAGCCTGGGAGGTATTGGATGGACTGCAACATGGATACAGTCTGGATAAGCCAAGCACCCAGCAGCTTCACTGTATGCAGGCTAGACACACAACTCAGCTTTCAAATTTGAATATAACATCTTCACCCTAAGGACCTAATGACACAGCATCCAGATGTAGGATGGAAGCCATGAAGTCCAGGAAACAAAGTACCAACTACTGTCATCTACTTTGCAGAACAGAGAGGAAGACTGCATGCCCTAAAATACTAGATCTCCCCCCACAGGCCCAGGATTGATGTCTTCCTGCCTCCGCACTTACTCCTCAACCTCTCAAGCATTTCAAATAGAACACAAAAGCCCATATACTTGCTATGCTTCCCACCATGGATCTACAGAATTAGTGGCTGGGTCCAAATGGGTAATGCAAATCCCAATTTCCACCTTTCTTCAGGTAGAGACGTGTTGGTAAGGCTGAGTTTTTATGTTTCCAAACAGAGGTGAAAACAACCAAATAACCTACAGCTTACCATTAGAGACCAAAATGGTTAAACTCTGCAGGTTAGACTGAGGCAGGCTGTGGCAGGAAGAAAGCACAGACAAGTACAGATTGTGGAAAGGCAGGAAGCCAAGTAAACTATTTGTCTTCTGCTGCTAACATGTAAGAAAATGATGTGAATTTGGAGAAATTTTGCTTGTCTGCCACCACCCATTGCAGGGATTTCCAAATAAACAGAAAAGCAGAAGAGCAATGTAGGAAAGGCAAATAAATGAAGGCTTGTTACATAACCAATCAAGATGCCAATTATTTTAACAAAGAATGAGTGGAACATTTGCCTTAACTCCATTTCTAAGCACTTTACTGCACCAATGATTTTCCTTGACACTGTGTAAGGTTATTAGCAGATTCCATCAGATATTGAAGAAATTTAAATATTAATGGACTCCTTACAAGAAATTAGTAACAAGTGAGAAAACCCTTGTGTTTCAAGGCATTCAGGTTAATTATTTCAACCTGGTTGACAGGGACAAGGTAAAAATCAGCTTTAACCTGAACATCTCTAGGTAAACTGAAAAAGGGAATGACCTACGTATTGTATACAAGCTTCTAAACCCACCTCCACATTTGACCAACTACGTTTTTGGATGACTAAAATCCAATGTAAACTGGCAGATTGCAGCATTCCTTCCGAATACAGAATAAGATAAATTATGATGCAATAATTATAGTTGTCCCAGTTTATTGCAAATTTCCAGGTTTCGAAAATTCCTCCAATTCCAGAAATGCAATTATTTGAGAACCTTGGTTTCAACTTGTATTTTGATGATTCTTGGT
Organism: Psittacus erithacus; assembly: GCA_009867235.2. Lineage (NCBI taxonomy): Eukaryota > Metazoa > Chordata > Aves > Psittaciformes > Psittacidae > Psittacus > Psittacus erithacus. Next base: position 13,967 of record WYDI02035057.1, read on the forward strand.
TGGTTTGAATGATGAGTCTATTCAGCTCTGAGGATTTTGCTTGTTCAGAAGTGTTCCTGACAAACCTTTTAGCTCATTCCTTAGTCTTCAGCACTCAGTGGGTGCCAGGAGAATGAGCTCCTCCTAATTACACTGGGAGAGATTTGGGAATCTCAAAGACTTAGTGGCCAGGAACAAGTATTGACATTTTGTGGTCTCATGGAATATGACTGTTGATATGACAGAAGTCCAGACTTCATCAGTCGGATGGGGAACCTTCTGCTTAAGTGTCGGTTTGAGAACAAGTCAATAACCACTTCTCATAGTACAATTTTTTTTAATATTTTTCAACTTTAAAATGGCTCTCTAAATAATATGCTCCTTAAGAACCTTCCAGGAGCCATTTGTCTCCACTGGCTAGTAGAACATCAGTGGAACAAGCTGTGGACCAATCACAGACTGTACTAGAAACTGTTTTACACCTTTTAAACATGTTTATATCAATCATATACATCAACCTTCCAAATAAAGTCAAAAGTAATTTTGCCCAACTGCTCCACATCGCCCTCCCTCTGCTTCCAAGGGCTGCTTTCAGTATACAAATCACTGCTCACCATACCAATCATTTCTGTACTTGATAATCAGGATTTCAACCTTTCTTTCATTCTACTACTACTTTTGCCAACCTCTTCTCCTTCCAGGCATACATACAGAAAGAACTTCTGCATCAGAAGTTAATTTCCTAATCTCAGTGTGTTTTTGCTGAGATGTCGGCAAATTTGCAAACAAAAATGAGAGTCTCAGCATAGTCAAGCCAGATGGTCTGCTGGGGAAGCCACCTCTAAAGAACACAGACTTTAAAAGAAGCAATTTGCCAACCAGAGTAAGATAGTCTCCTGCTTTTTGTTGATTTAAGGTCTATGACACACTGCAGCTGTCACAATGAAGGGCAGACAGAAAAGGCAGTCTAATGACTACAAAATGCAGTAAACCATACAAGTTTTATGAAGTATTCACTTGGCATCTGTCTTCTGTAGCATGTCTCTGTATTATACAAGGTATTTCTCTCCCTCTTCACTCTTTAGAGAGATACGAAGTTTAATGTACTGACTGGTACTTAACAATTAGATTTTGTCAGCTTTTGTGCTGAATGGCATCCTCCTTCTCCTGTTGACTTTCACAGCACTATTCATAGTGTAAATTATTTCCTCTTTTTCAGTAAAGGTAGATCCATGTACTACCTCAGAGGACTGTACTTGGGAACTAGATGCTGTCAGGCAAATCACCCTGATGCCACATAAGTTCTCACTGCTGTCACAAGGGGCACTTCCACTTTCTGCTGCTACTAGTACTTACACATGCACCAGCCCCGGGCCTTCTGCTGGGGAAGGGGCAGAAGGGGTGTGCTTTCACAGTACCCTGATCCATTTCTCACGGGAGGCTTTAGGAATGAGCTACCAGCTGGTTTCAGCACCAGTTCCAGCATCACATGTCAGAGTAAATGTATCAGGTAACCACTGGCCAAATCAGCAGGAGGGACCAAACAGGAGTAAACAATGAAGATATATTAACCTCTGCAAAACTAGGTAATTTTATAACCATCACTTAAGTGCACTGCTATATCATCAGATATGCTGCTGAGTTGATGCTGTGTCTTACAGAAGAAACTGAATTAGCACCAAAATCAGTGCATTCCCAATTTTAAATGAGAATGGATGGAGCACAGGGACAAACGTTTTTCATGAAAAGCTGAGGGGGCCAATTTAACTGGCTCATGCTCCAGTGAATCAGGCAAAAACCTACTCAGAACACTGAAAATCAAACTACCAAGTTACCATCTTGTAAAATTATTTATTCTCAAACAAATCTTTTGCCTCAGACAAGCAAGAGATTTTAACGCATTACTAGAACATGGGAGATAATAACATCTAACTCAAGTTGCACTGAATCAAATTCATCTGAATAAAATTTCACTGTTAATGGAAGCTACACAGGGAACTGATTTGGTTCAGCATACCACATTATTCAGCACCTGATTTCTAAGGTAATTTGTGCTACAGAAGTTGGATCACATTAAGAGAATGCCAAAGCAACTGCTGGTGGAAAAACTTTGTTGTCAGTACCCTGCTATTTAAACAGACAGTCAGCTCAGTTTTTGTAACACACAATGCAAGGCACAATAGGACACTATTTTAAATAAAAGTTCTGAATCACTTTGGTTATGTATAAGCTGTCTAAGACCACACACCCATCCTTTAGACTTCTGATCATCATTGGGAAAAAAATCTAGGAAATACAGTTTCATTTGAATTCCAGTGTGAGGAACTGAAATGAAATACCACTGTCACTAAAGAGAAACAGATTTTAAACCAGGCTGAAACATTTGGGTTTCAAACCTAGAAACAAGCTCCTCTCCTGGAAATATTTAAAGACTGACTCCAGAATAATTTCAGTGCTAAATTAGCCTGTTCCTTCCTTTCTCTTCATCAAGTTCAGGTTTTATTTATTCTACTTTTTCCTGACATATTAATATATTACTGAAAGCACAGTGTCAACTAGAATAGGTTTTTAGAAGTCATTTCATCTCATATAGGAAATAATTTTAAAATCATGTTACAGCTCTCAGTAAGTTTAGTTCCTGCAAACAACATAAAAGTACATATTTTCCATTCTAACTTTAGTTGTGTATATGATGAATTTCACAGATTTTGCTGATGTAAACTCTACCCAGTCTGAAGAAGTTCCTTATCAGTAACAGAAACAGAAATGAAAATCTGTAAACAGTGTTGAGTGAGAATAAAGGAATTAAGAATAGATTATTTGGATGGTAAAAATCAACTAGAAGAAGCCTTTTAACTAAAAAAGGGGAGGCAGAAAAATTATCACCACCATTATTACACTACACACACATAATGTAAGCACAAATTATTTACATGGATTTCTATTCTAACAACTGATGTGTTTACTTCAATCATGAGAGAAAAAAATATTTAAAAAAAACCCCACATCAATGTCTGTGCACCTTTTCAGAAGAAAAGAGGCTGTTTGCAAAATCATAAAGAACAAAAAGGAAAACCAAATAACTACAAGTATTTACAATGTAAGATTATATACATTGCAATGACCTGTATAATATAAATATACATATACATACAGTAACACATTCATACTGTTTTCTAGTAACACTTCTGTTCCAGAATGGTAGACTCATACCATGCTGTTGGTCAGGTGAGAGCCGGGTGTCACTGGCCCAAGGCCCTGCTGACACTGCTGCAGATAGAGCAGGTCCCTCAGGGCTGCACCAAGGTGAGCTGGGAACAGCTCTGAGAATGCAGACACTGAGACACTCCAAGCCCCTCTCTTGACCACTGTAGTGGTACACAGAATGATGCACATTCTATCCTAACGAAGTCCCTTTCTACCTCACCAAAAATTTCAGCTAATCATGCTTGGTGTTATTACTCTGAATTTGTTCAGTACTCTTCATGAATAGAAGAATACATGAAATGGATCTAAAAATGTAAATAATAAAAGATAATCTAAAGTAGCAAAATATCACAGGATTAAGTAAGTAAATTCCATATAGCTTTGGCATCAAGAACAAACAAAGAATTTGCAGATTACATTACATCATGTTGCAAATCTAATCAGAAACAGGAAGCTGTCTGCAAGTAATTTCAATATTCTGACCCAAGTCCTACGTGACTTTCAGTGAGTTCTGAAGACAGGCTTTTTATCAATTCATCACTGCGTTTAATGCCTAATTTCAACACAATACATAGTGTGATATTTCTACATTATAAAGTCCCAGCCTTTGTTGTGAGACATGAAAAGCTAAATGTGGTTTATCTTTATCTAAGAATTATTCAGGATATTAATACAGTTTGCCAGTGGACTAAATCAGAAATCCTTGTGAGCACTCTCAGTGTTCCAAACGTGATGCAAGTTTAGTTTTTTTGTTTTGTTTGAGGATTTTATTCACCCAAATTGATTGCTTTACTCCAGTAAGGATCCTCACAGAAGTTGTAGTTTTGCTCTGAAACATTTACATGCCAATTTGTGATCCTGTATTGACCTGTGATATCCCTAGAGGACTGAGGACTGCAGTCTTAAAGCTCAAAGGAGACACAGAAGCCTTCCATCAAATTAAGTGAATGGTTGAAATATGGGTCACCAAGTCTGCCGTGGTGGCTGTGAGGTGCAGGACAGTTCCAGCAATTGCAAGGAGGTGAGCTGCCATACACCACAGCATGCTTTACACCTGCTCCAGGAGCATGTGAGTCATCTAAAGTAAATGGCAGGACTTTGAAATGGATATGGGGATGCAAAACATGAGTAACTCATTACTTTCTAGTGAATACCTTAGATATAAAAATCACCACCTCTGTACCTGTCATACAGCTGATCCCTCACTGAGAACAAGAGAAATAAAAGCACACGCTTGTTACAAAAAGCTATTTCATAAGGAAAGAAAAAAGGCATCATCCTATACCCAACACCTCTGTGTTGCATAATCCCCTTGAAATTTGAATGACAGTCCAAAGGGATTTTCAGCTTCGCAAAATAAAAATACCAAGCAATACTTTGAAAGTCCTACTCACTATACGGTAACTAGGCCAAAAATTAAAATACAAACAAGCTCCTTTCATTTGAGGAGAAAGAACAGGAGAGAAAACAAAGATATCATCAGTCATGACAGCCTAACATTAAACTTCAGCATCAGTACCAACATGAAATAGACATACTGTCTACAGTTTATGCTTCCTACTATGGAAATATAAACCAGTCTGTAGAGAAAGAATAAAAATTTGAACTGTTTGTGCTAGAGAAGTTACCAAAAACTAACCTACAATATCTAACTTAATTTTTTTTATCAGCTTTGAGAAGCCCTTGTCTCAAAGACACTACATAAGTAAAATTGTGTTTGTAATTAAGGACAAAGGACAGACCAAACAAGCTTCTTGAACCCAAATTTTAAAGCTAACAAACCAGATGACTGCCTTCATTTCTGCCACGGATAGCTATCATTTGTAAAGCAACCTTAAGTTTTTTTCTCTCAGAAATAACACCTTCATCTCCTGCTGTATGATATTTATAAACTGTCAATAGCTGCAAGTTTATGAACATTATGAAATACATTTTGCTCACAGCCCTGTAACCCAGACAATGATTTTTGCTGTGCTCTTAGTCAGACAAGGTGTCAATACAGAATAGCTTCCTTGCTCTTAGTGCAGAGTACTATGTGTCAGTGTAAAGAATCTGACCTATGGATTTATTTTTTTCCTTAGTATATGAAAACTGAAAAATATTTTCCATAAAATGGGAGCAAAAAATCTAAGGGATTTAATCTACCTGGGAAATTTAGACACCGACCAACTGATCAAATCAACTACACATCTTAATTTCTAAATCATTTCACTAATTATAATGTCACAAATGCCAAAAATCTAAACATCTTCCAACAAGTCCATAGCCAGCTAACAGCAGATTTTTACTGTTAGAAAACTTTTTGGCAAACAGAACTGAACAGCCTGTTATAATTTGATAAGTCTCTGAAAGAGATGCAAGCTTTCAACTCCTACTAGGTATTCCATTGCACAGTGAAACAAAGTGAAAAAATTGGCATACAAGTAATCCAAGTGAGGTATTAACTCCACCTCTATGAGAAAAACACCAAACCAAACCAAACCAAACAAGCCCTACATAAATAAACAGTTGAACTATGCAGGCCACCGGGGTGTCACACCTCAGGAATACAAACCCACTGCACAACTCAGCATCCAAAAGCAAGAAGCATAATGCTAGATTATAGAGAGAAAATTTACTTGAATAAAAGGCATATATAAGTGTATGAAATGGCTAACCACAGACATTCAGAAAATGAATACCCACTGCAGAATCAGTGTCAAGATATTAAACACCAAAATTATGACTACTTTGCAATGTATAAACACATCTGAAGAGAAAAACAAAGCCATTGTCTCCTGTTACTCTTCACAAGTACTAATAGCTTCAAATTGTGTATGTGTGACTGTACTTGGAAACTTCTTTTTTTTTTTTTAATAAAACATCAGATAATTTCCGAAGGCAGGATGGGTGCATCAGAATAGAAATAAAGCTTTTGTGAAAAAGGCAGAAAATGGAACTAGGTTAGATCTTGAATTCTCAAAATGAGACTGGGAGACTGGGAGATGAAAGACATTAAAACATCTAAAGACCTTTTCATGTCTGCGCACAGACACAAGAGCTGCTTCTACTGCCACAAAAGCATGGTAAGCTGTGGAACTCCTGAACTATACCGATTATGAACTAAGTTTAAAATTGGCCAAATTTTACATCTCAATACTTCCACTATACATTTTGATTGTGGAAATGAGCTACAAGCAATAATTTTTCAGTAAAAGGAATATGATTATGACAACCAATTCCCCAGTTGTTAGTTATAACTTGAAGAACAGTGTAGCCTCAGGAGCTGAATCCACTGTCTTCTCAAAAGCTGAACGACACCTCAGACCAGTAAATGCCTGTCCAGATAAAACCAAGCACCATGATTCATATCAGTATGTCCTGGCCTGTCATGGTTTAACCCCAGCCAGTAACTAAGAACCACACAGCCACTCACTCATTCCCTGGCAGGATGGGAGAGAGAATTGGAAGGGTAAAAGTAAGAAAACTCATGGGTTAAGATAAGAACAGTTTAATAACTGAAATAGCAACTAAAATTATAATTTAAAAATAACAAAGAGTAAGAAAAATAAAATCCAAGAAATAAATAAGTGATGCAAATGAACCCAAATTGCTCACCACAAACCAACCAATGCCCAGCCTGTTCCCCAACGCAGCCCCTGGCCAGTTTTTCCCCTAGTTTATATGTTGAGATGATTCTATGTGGTCTGGAATATCCCTCGGGCAGCTGAGGTCAGCTACCCTGTGTCCCTTCCAAGCTTCCCACCCTTACCACTGAGCAAATGAAATAATGTCTTCAAAAATAATAGGAGAAAGGTGTCCACAGATAAAAATCCCACACTGAATTTATGTAACACCTTAGAAAACTCAAGAAATTAACAAGTATAGTTGGACTGAAGAAAAGCAGGTATCATAGGTGATAATGACAATTCATAGTATGGGTATTATTTTTAGAGCTTCTGCCAGCCAGAGCCCCATATTAACAGCAAACACAGCCAGCCCACAGCTGTCTTACTGGGCAGCTCAATGTGGTACATCATCCATATACAAAACAATCAAGGTATGAAATTACTACAGTAAAAATTTCTGAACTTCAGTCTTCTTGGGTATCTTTCTTTCTGTTATCAAGCCACCAATCTCCTGTAAGTGCATACAACAGTCCCCTACACATTGCACAAATTGAATATTTTTAACGGCATAAAACATATTTACTAACAAATTACATATTTTCATTACTCTTTCCTTCAGAGGAAAAGAATGTCTGGGGCTTACCTGAATCAAAAAAAGCATTGATTTTATAATGACATAAAACCAGATAGTGTTTGATTTGTTAGAGCATACCAGTACTCTTACAGGCACAAAGACTCCTCTCTCCTCCAATGTACTAGACAAACTGAGACAGAGGAAACGCAAACTCAGACACAATTAATTCAGAGATGCCCTTATTATTCAGGGGAAGCATCCTGAATAAGAGACTTGAGAAGCTTTGTGTTCCAAGGGACAGAAGTTTAAGACCAGTTCTCCATCATGTCACCAATATCTTAGTTTTCAATTTGCTCTTTCTAATGCAGAATTTTTTATCAATGAATGAATGGATGAAAAGAATGAATAAAACAAAACTGCATTCAGTAGCTGAGTTCTGTTATGAGAGTCATATCATTTCTCTTGTCCTGATTCTCAGAATTTTCTTTGACTTAAGGAGTCAGGAGGAAAAGGAACTTTTTTCATACGGCTCCACCTGAATGAAAGCATTTTCCACTTAGGGACCACATACTACTTTTCTGAGATCTCCCTCTACACTCACTACAGGGTTACCAGAGAAGGGGAAGGATTTCTTTTATTTCAAATACTAAAATTTCACAGATATCACCATTTTCAGCTCAGCCATTAGGAAATAAAAAAGCATTAAATACAAAAATACATTTTTGCAATTCCATTCAATAATACATTCAGCCAAGTAATTGCAGCAGTGCAATGTATTTGACAAGCTTTCCATACTTCACCTCACCCATTCTTCCAAGAGAATCGAAAAAAAGGCCTACAAGGAACTCTACACATCAAGTTAAAAGATAAAATTTGAAATCAGATGTGTATTTTGGCCAAATCACTAACACAAACAGAATCATAGAATCATGAAACAGGGTTGGAAAGGACCTTAAAATCATCTAGTTCCAAGCCCCTTGCCATGGGCAGGGACACCTCACACTAGACCATGTCACCCCGGGCTCTGTCCAGCCTGGCCTTGAACACCACCAGGGATAGATCATTTACCACTTTGTTGGCCAACCCATTCCACTGCCTCACCACCTTCACAGTAAAGAACTTCTTCCTTATATCCAACCTGAACTTTCCCTGTTTCAGTTTAAACCCACCACCCTTGTCCTATCACTACAGTCCCTGATGAAGAGTCCCTTGCTGGCACCCTTGTAAGTCCCCTTCAGATACTTCAGATGAGGTCTCCACACACCTTCTCTTCTCCAGGCTGAACAGCCCCAACCTTCTCAGCCTATCTTCATACGGGAGGTGCTCCAGCCCCTTTACCATTCTCTTGGCACTCCTTATCCCATCTTATTGAAAGCAATCATTTACATCCATTTATCTCAGATACAGCAGTGCTGCATTGAGAGGGCTTTGTGGGTACACAACACAGCACGGACACCAACAGAACGTAAATCAAAATGTTGGCATTATTTAGTTAACTGACATTTACCATGAGAAACCACATTTGAAATTGATAGGTGTTCATAAATTCAGTTAAAGTTTATGGACTGGTAGAATGCCATCACCATACCTACTTAGGCTTTTATCACCTCTATCTGGATAACACAGAAAACAAGCAATAGGCCATGGACCTGAAGGGCTTTCCCTTTCTCAGAATTATTTGCACGATTAATCACACCAGTCATTACACTGTGGCAAGCAGCAAAGCAGCAAACATTTGTGACATAGGACACAGTATTAGCTTCAAAGTGATTAGGTTTTGGCTCCATTATTCAAAATAACATTGCTTTGCTGAAACACCTTTGGAAAATGACATTGGAAAGGAACATGACTTCTGGGCAAAAAAAATCATAAAAGTGAACTTAGAGTGAGTAAACTATTGTTTTCTAAGATTAACTTCTAATTTGGAAATAATAAAAGGATTACTAAATATAAAGCATTTCAGGCTATTTTCACTCATGATAATATTTTGAGCTTTTGGCCTGTCTCATCTGTTATGGGAAATTCCATTATGAGAGAATTAAAGATATGCTGCTCTTACAAAACAGAGGTGCTTTTAATGACAGATTCTGAAACATGGCTTTTTGTACTTCAAGAGATTGACTATAAAAGCTCACTGTCAACCGAGCTTTTACAACCAAGTAACATCAATGTCAGTGCACAAGACTGATAGTCTCAATATGAACAATTCTTCTTGCGCTGTTAACTGCTTATGGCCTGTCTCGGTTTTGCAGCAACATAATTTAAAAAGCAGTAAACCAGAATTTGATCTTTTTTAAATGTAAGTATGCAGCGTTTGGAGGTGACATGAAAGGTACTCTTAGAGTCTACAGTAACTGGAACTTATGAGTGACAGTTTAATGCTTTATTCATTACAATTGACAGTTAGAAGTTTGGAGGAATTTCAGTGAATACTTTTTGACTGGCCTCCAATTCTGGGTCCAGAACTGCAGTCTGAACACCTGAAGATAGCTCTGTCACAAAACAAAGTTACTGTCTATCAGGTTTTAGCAGGTTATACCAGGAAGTACAATCTAAATCCCACCCAGTCCCCCACAAACCCTTGATGTAAATGGTTTAACTAGAACCTCAGGATATCTCAAGTTGGAAGGGACCTATAAGATCACTGAGTACAAGTTCCTGTTCCTCTCAGCATTACCTACAACTAAACCACATGACTAAGAGCATCATTCAGTCACATCCTGACCTCCAACAGCTTTGGTGCCATGGGGCACTGACAATGGAATAGCAGGAACAAAATAAGAACAAAAATATGTCAAGATAGACCAGAAAGCCTCAAGTCCCATTGTACTTCTCTATTTCTTAACAGACACAGGACTGGATACACAGGAAAATTAGTTCAGTACTGTTTCACCAGTTTCTTCAAGATGTTAACTAAATATAATGAACATCAAACCCCATGACATCTGTCCTCACCCCTAGAGTAGGGCATCATAAAAGCATCTTGCACTTCGTGACAGCCACAGCCAATTATATCACAGCTATACCAAATTTATTTGACACAATTTTTTTTTACTATTGGGCCAATAAAAAAGCATCTCAGTAAAACCCATCCAGCTATACCAATGGTACATATGTGTATGCTCAAGCAGAGGATCTGTACTTGCCTAATTCAGAAATAGCTGGATTTCTTCCTGATGGCTTCTTACATCTAGCACATTCAGAAAAGCCAGACTGTATAGCTTCATGGTACAATTACACCTTGCAGAAACAATAGCCTCTTAGAGTCATAGAGTACTTAGGGTTGAAAAGGACCTTAAGATCATCTAGTTCCAACCCCCCTGCTATGGGCAGGGACACCTCACACTAAACCATGCCACCCAAG
>WYDI02035061.1:0-12560 GCA_009867235.2 Psittacus erithacus
CAGCGCTGTTCCCAGGCTGAAAGTCAAAACCACAGCACTGCACCAGCTACTAAGAAGGAGAAAAATGACTGCTACAGCTTAACCCAGGACACTCCATAATCATATTTGCCCACACCATTTTGAGTACCTTAGCTCTTAAATAGAAAACAGATCTTTACAAGGCAGCCCAACAAATACCCCAATAACTCCCTAGGTACTATTTACACGATATTAAGAATTTTTCCATTTTAGTATTCACACGTTATTTTTATGTAATGTTCTATCACACAGATTTTCAAATGGAAAATCTCCCACTGAATGATAGGGCACCAATTTGCATTAAAGGGCTTCTTTTGTCTGCTCCGATTAGCAGTAACATTTCTCTAGTTAAAAGCATGGTTTGCCATGACAGTTACATGTGATGTGAACAATCTTGCTTTTTGCAAAGTCTAAAGGTATCACACCATTCATGCATTTTAATTAGCAGTTTAGCTAGCATTGTTAGTGTGGTAATACATGTCTTTTTAAAAAACAAGTTTCTTTGCTAGCCATCTCAGTCCTAACATCCTTTTCTCTCCTAGCAGAGAAAGAAAAGCAAATATTTTGCTCAGATCAAATGTGCCTCAAGATCAGAGGAGAGGAATAAAAACAGAATTTAAACATCCAGTTTGGGTGTCTTGATTTATTATGAACCCAGTAAGAAAAGCACTCCTTCTTTGAAGGAGAACTTTAAATGCTTTTTATTAGAGGTAGCAAAAAATTATGAAGATAATCCTGCGTCCCTTCAAATGCTGGGATCTCTGAGCTGTCCAGCACTGAAGTAGTCTTTAGTCAGGACACAGCATGCTGTGCAGACCCCATCCCTAGAAGGGCCTCTATGGTTGCTCTCATGAGCTTGTATGGGATTTTCCTAAAAATAAACCATCAATACTCATAATTTCTATGATTCAACAAAAGAGTGTTCCCATGGGAACTTGCTGCTGCAGCTCTTGATGAGGCAAGGACAGGAAAGTAGTTCACTTGGTAGGAACTGCCTGCAATCCCCTTTGTTACATTCAAACAGCAAAGTTTATCCTGCGCTGAAGGGATATTCATGCCACAACATAACCTGAAGGCCAGACTCTCCTGTCTGTTCAGTGCAGCGCAGCATGGGCTTGGACCTGCTTAGTTTAACCACGCTGTGAATCACTAACTCCTCAGTGTGCGGTGATCTCACAGTCAGGATTGTTAAACTTGGTGCTATGTAATTCTCCTGTGTGGTGTGCTGTGCTCAACCTGAGCAGTGTGACAAGCCTAAGAAGTATTATTAAAAGGCAAATATGCAGGTTTAGCGGGTTTCTCTTCAAAGTATAAAGGACAAGTGCATCTCAAAAATGCTGGTCTTGCTTAGGCTTACTCGGCAGCAGCTGCTGCAGTCAAAATCCTCCTTTTTTGCCAGAATAAAGTTGCAGGGAAACAGTGTTTAATTAGATTCTGATTCCTCTCAAATCATATTTCTCATTTGATAGTGCTGCTAAAAACACCTGAGAACCCTCAGCATGAAATTTGTTTTCATACTAGATTTGTCCATCTTTGGTTTTACAGCTTGTCCTTGTCTACTAATTGCTATGCAAATTGAGAGATTTTGACATGCTGTGTACTTGCACCAGCAAGGGACCACATCTCATTCAGGCAAACTCTGAGTTTTCATTTAGTCACATTGTTCACTGGCTGCAAGGAGAGAAGCTGATTCTGTGTTAAACCACAGGAACATGACTTAATCTCTCTGACAACTTCTGCACTAGGGAGCTCAGTACTCTGGGGCAGTTTTATTATAAAGCCTTTAGTTTATCTTGTCAGAGTTTTAGCAGTGGCAGTAGCTTCTGTTCATACAGACAGAGAGAGCAGGCCAAGGATGCACTCCAACAGGCCAGATTCTTCCTGAGTGTCTTCTGGCTGGTGTCTCAAGGTACCTAAATCTGAATTGACTTTGTCCTTGTTCATGCAACCTAAAACAAGAGACCAAATATAACATAGTTACACCTGGGATTAAGAATACTTGAACAGTCTTTTTAACATAGGAGGTATTCCTATCCTAGCAAGTTAAGGTGTTTGCTGTATGTGAGGTTTGTTGAATGAAAGGTTAAGGTAGTATAATAATTCAGCATCATAAACCCTCTAAGGAAATATTATTACGGAAGCAGAATTCATTCATCAGTTTCAGCCACCTGTGAGAGTCTCTTTGCCCCCAGTGCATGGGCATTATGGGATGCCTTTCAGCATACAGCGGCCTGCTCAAGCAAATAAAGAATTTGACACTTTTGTCCTCTGAGTTGCAGAGCTGTTTGTGGTTTGTAACTGGACAGAGAATGGGCAGAATTGTACTTCGCATTTTATCAAAAAATCTATATCAGCATGATGTTCCTCTAATTAAAATGGCTCTGGGTCTTCTGCATGTGCATGAGCTGAGTGGCATGTAGCAAATAGTAATGTGAACTTTCTCAGTAGTCCATTCTGTCAGTTTAATGTTCTTCAACCATCATTCTTTCTTGATGTGTTATACCTGAAAGATGATTAACAGAGAAGTCATTAGCCACTTCAAAAATTATGGGGAAGTGTCCTTTGTAAAACAAACCCACCTGGAACTCTCAGAGGCGATACTGATAAGTTATCAAAGCATATGGAATGTAGAAATTCAAGCTCCTAGCCTCAAGAGCTAAACAGATATATGGTTTCCATGTTGCTGCTTGATGTTATGCAGCTGTGGTGCACTGAGCTGATTGTTTTAGATTTCCTTCCCCTATGCCTAAAATAGAGCTTTTCATAGCAGCTCAGGTTTGAAACAGCTTTATTAAGAATGGACAAACATTAGCTCTTGTCTTTTCTGTAGTTTATATGACTAAATTAGTAAGACAACAAGAAGAAGTCAATTACAGTGTCTTGCAACATCCCAGACTTGGTATGGTTTGGCCTCATTTTAATAAATTTTTTTACATGGGCTGAAGGCACTTCAAGAAGTGCCTAGATTATTAGAATAATTAGTTTAAACTACTGTGACTGATGTTTTCTTAACTTGTAATGACAAGTCCAGACCACTTCTCATAGTTTTATTTTTCTTGTCAAAATAATTGCTTCTTTCTTTCCCTCTAGTTGCTTCTATTGCAGCTGTCTAGTGGTGTGTATTTCTGAATTTATTACCATTTATTAAGTCCCAAAATAGTTTCATAGTATAGATGTATATTTTATGGCGCAGTAATTAATATCAGTACATGTGCATTGTCAACATTCAATTTATAGCTTAAAAAAAAAATAAATTTGAATTCATCTTCTTTTGGATTTTCCTTTCTGTATCTGCTCCTGCATGCAGTAAGCTAACGGCAATCAACTGACATGGCCACATTATATAAAAATATATCCCTGGATCTGGAGAGTGTCTGCATTGCATGTTTTGGATGCCAGACTTTGTAATTCCTGCCTGATAAGCTTAAAAATATTAAAAATTCCTAAACTTCTCATTTTATCGGATAAAACATGTATAACATCCAGTTGGGAGCTTATGTATTAAACTAGGTTATTCAGATTTCATGTGAACTGCTGTAAGAGAGTCCCTGTTAAGGTAGGTGAGCCGAATCAATCCTAAACAGAAGTCATCTGACTAGCAAACTTTCAGAGTGATATCAGAGCTGTGTTAGAATATAAAATTTATTCATAGTGACTGTATACAAAAAGGGGCATCTCTAATTCAACAAACTTCCTTAACTTTAGATAAAGTTCAGAAGGCAATTTTAATAAACGAGGAGCAGTTTCACAACTGATAGATGTAAATTTCCACCATAAAAAAATGCTACTGTCAGGCAGTGCTCCTGTGACCAAGTATACAAAATAAGCTTGTGAGTACCAGAAAGAAAAGTAACAGAGGACAAAAACCAGATTTTCTGATGTGTCTTTTAAATTTTGTTGTTGAGAGAAGCACTTGACTTAGTTAAAAATGAAAAGATATTTCAAGCACTGGGAAGCCTTATCTATGATGAGAATAATTTCTTTCAGAAGAGTTATGTGTTTCTTGAAGAAATGAAAGGTATCTCAGTCCTTTGCAACCAAAGCCCACTGAAAGAGAAAGCGCGGCTGTATAGATGAAATATCAAGACAGACTTGAAGCTTCAAGAGTAAGTTTTTGCTGTTGCAAGTACAAAAAGTATTTTTTTCTGCAAGTAGCCTCTGCTATCTTAACTAATGGATGGCTGATTTTAATGTATTAGGATCATGTGTGAGGTAACATGCTATTCAGTGTGAGAAAGAATATCAGAATCTAGGCTGTAATGGGAGTAACATGATTCAGACTTTCAGATCATAGTGTTTACATCTCAAGTCATCCATTGTGCCTTCTGGTAGTTTGGTAATTAATGCAAAAACAATGAAGATTCTACTTCAAGGAGCTGAAAAAAGAGAAGAAAGGTCTTAAGTGTGAGGAAACAGAGTTATGAAAGGTGGCTTATTGGAAATTATATTCTGAATGCAGAAAATATAATCTATAATGTTTTAAGTGTGTTCAGAGTAGGCAATTTAAATAACTAAGTGCATACAATTTCACAGGCAGTTATTTAATTTCTATCTCTGTAATAGAAAAAATTATTTTCATTGAAGCTGAAGTCTTGACAGTACATGAGAATATCTTTTTCTTCATAACTATGAAAAAAATAATGTTTATTTTCCATATTTTAAGTGTAAGGAGTATAAAAAACTCTAGCAATATGTAACTGAAATGAAAAATTAAAACAAGCCAAAAACTACCAAGCAAAACAAAACTCATAATAAAAGAAGATAACTTCTTAATTAAATGTTAAATTTGTTTTACTATTCAACCTCTGATTTTATTTATATACATCAATTACACATTCTGCATTTGTAATAAAGGCATGAGAAAACAAAACTGCAACATGCTGAAGGCTCCACCCATTATTCTGAATCATGTAACACTTTATTTAATGACTACTGTAAAAGAAAATAAATTACATAATATATCTACCTTATAATAGTAACTGGGAAAGACTCTAAGACTATGAAAGAAATTCTGGTTTTTATATTGTGCATTTAGAAGGTTTGAATCATCACTATTCCTTCTTCACTTTACAAGGTTAATTTGCTTTCTTGCTTATGTGCAAGAGTAGGCAGACTTCCTAAGAAGCAAAGAAATGTAAGGAAAATGTAATTATAAACCCATAAATAATAGCATGACAAAATAATATTTTAGGATATAAAACCTGAATTAACCTAAAAGCAGAATGACTTTGATTTAAAATCAATTAAGTTCCTTTATTTTTTAACTTTTTGACTTACATTTCAATTTTGTAATATGAATACTTTATTAATCCAAAAGAGTTATCTGTCTGCTTACTCTGTGTTTAGCAAAATGTGTGCTTATTTTCATAGAATCATAGAACCCTAGAATCGACTAGGTTGGAAAAGACCATCAAGTCCAACCATTACTCCAGGACTGCCAAGACTACCACTAAACTGCGTCACTGAGGGCCTCATCTACACGTTTTTGAGCATTTCCTCTTTTTGTCCATGTTGCTTAAAGCAACAGAATCTGGTACTAAATCTTCTCCTTTGATAGTAGTGATTTAATGTTAAACAAGAACAACAAAATAATTCATCTGCTTAGTTTATGAGAGACTTAAATGCATTTTCATTGTTCAAACTAGACATGGATACACTATGTAAAAGTGTACTATTATGTAGTAATACTGTGTAATAGGCGTTGTGTAACAGCAAGTCCAGGTATTCCTCCCTTTTTTATAAAATGCATGCCAGAAGAATGCAACTTCTTTTTCAGCTATGTGAGAGGAAGTCCTAGTATCTGTGGAGTGAACAGAACAAAATTAACATTTTGCAAGTCAGGTCTTCACTAATGTTCTTAGCAATCTCCATACTCTGGCAAAATCTTTATTCCTTGACAGATATATGGTTGTGCTCGTTTTGGCTAAGATAGAGTTAATATTCTCCACAGTATCTAGTATAGGTCTTGGTTTTAGAATTGTGCTGAAAACAGTGTTGACAACACAAGGTTGTTTTAGCTATTGCTGAGTAGGCTTACACACAGCCAAGGTCTTTTTGGCTTCTCACCCTTCCCCACCAGTCAAATGGCTGGGGATGCACAAGTTGTTGGGAGGGGACACAGCGGGGACAGCTGAACTTACCTGTTCAGCCAAAAGGATATTCCATACCATATGGCATCATGCTTATCATATAAAGTTGGGGGAAAAGGAAGAAGGGGGGGAATGTTCAGAGTGATGGTGTTTGTCTTCCCAAGTAACTGTTACATGTGATGGAGTCCTTCTTTCCTGAAAATGGCTGAACACCTGCCTGACCATGGGAAGTGGTGAATGAATTCCTCATTTTGTTTTGCTTGTGTACACAGCTTTTGCTTTACCTATTAAACTGTCTTTCTCTCAACCCATGAGTTTTCTCACTTTTACCCTTCTGATTCTCTGCCCTATCCTGCTGTGGGGGGGAGGGAGAGAGCAGCTTGGTAGTGCTTAGATGCCAGCTGGGGTTAAACCATGATAGTAGTTTATCTGATCCCTTCTTGCTACTGAGAATCCTTACCAGAGAACTGATCTGTTGTGAAAGGAATATACAAGTACTATATTTTGTTATTTCTTTCACACACAGTTCTCTGAGTAATTCGACATTCAGGAATATGTCAGAAAAGACAGAAAATACTAAATCCCCCTGTATATATATATAAAAAGTAGGCTTATAATTGAAAGTACAGAAGGCCAATAAAATGAAATATATCTTGTGGTCAAAATTATTGGCCTATATTGTGTTTTCATGGAGTAATGGGGAACCACAGTAGAAAAAGCGAGATACAGTAAATCAAAAACAGGAGATTATCCCCGGTTCTGCCAATAGGTAATTTTGTATTTTGGAGGGCAAAACATGCAGTTAGCTTTTGATAAAGCAACTGCTGATTTCTGGAGGAGCAGTGGGTCCTGGAAAACCTCTGAAAAATCTTACAATTGACTCAGCTGGAGGCAGGAGTTGGAGTGCTCACACACACACACACTCCATTCCTATTTCAGCTTCACAGCCTCTGGTATTTCTTTCCAAACCAAAATTTTCATTGGTTTCATTCGGTGAAGCAGTGCTGCATTTAGTCAAGGCTGAAATAAATTTGTTCTCAAAATTATATTTCTCCAAAGGCACAACTTTGGCAATGCTTAACAACATCACACAAAAGAAGTGGTGGCGATGTGACTCTTCCACTGATGTTTGGACATTATTCCTTAATTTTGAAGGAAATACTTAGGAGGTCAAGATTGCTATGTTGCCAGTTACTGGCATTATTACAAGAATGCTCTAGTAAACCTCTCAAGGAATTTATTTGTCCAAATATATAAGCTTGAGGACAACATCCCTTTAGGTGTCATGTAGGAGAGCCCTCTTCAGAGTCAAATAGTTGATTTGTGGTTGGTGCTACTTTCACACAAACAATTTAGAGCTGTGTCTGAGGGCAAAAGGTTTTGTGCTTTTTTCCTTTTCCTAACTGGGATGACAAGAAATGCTTTAAAAAATATTTTCAAGTTTTACTGAAATTTCATACAGTGATATTCAGTCATTGCTAGAGAAGCTGGATTGTTTTTCTTGCATTTAAATTTGCAGTTATAAGTGCAGAAGTATGGCAACAAGATAACAGAATTTCTTAAAACTTTGAAAAGAAATTAAACTGTCAGTGTAGACATTGCAGCAATGATCACTGCAGTACTGCGGAAATTAAAAGCACATAATTACTTACGAAAGTGTAGGGCATCATTGCAAACTTCATTTTTTCTTCTTCCAAACAATATGGTTCATCACCCATTTTTTAAACAATCTAGCAAAAATAATGCAGCTATGTATTTTGGAAGCCTCTCATAGTATGAAATGCACTTAAATTCAAGTAATTGTTACTATTATGAGTTTTGAAGTCATGAGAACAAGATTGCTGTTAATGACAGAAATAGTGAACATTTATAAGTATGTATGATATAAATACAGGATATTCTTTTTCCTAGTCTCTTAAGACTGATATCCTCTCTGTCTAATATGAATCCAGAAAACAAATATTTGCAAAGAAACTATCGATCTTGCAGGAAAGACAGTTGTTAGTGGGAATTTAATTCTCTTTGCAGGAAGTATTGAGGCTATACAAGGTGACTGCAACTTTTTTTCTCTCTATGCAGAGTGCTCCTAGTCTGCAGTGACTTCCTATGTATAATACTTCAAAAAAGTTTAAAAGCCTTTACAGAGATCCTCTCCTTGAGGTTGTGGAGGAGTCTACACTATAAGACTCAGTGAAGCAGTCTCTTAAAATGAAACAGTAAAATCATAAAAGCAATCACATCAAACTAAATTTGAAAAAAAATCTATTTTCTCTTTCCAGAGAGTAGCATAACTTAAAAAAGATGACTGGAAAGTGTCTGGTTTTATAATGCAAAAAACAATTGTCTAATTTGTATTTAAAAAATTATTTTCATCAAAGAGATTATATCAATATTCACCTGATATCTAAAAGTGAGTTATCTTTGAATACATAAAGAAATTTCTTCACAAATGATAGCTTGTAAGTGACTGCAACTGGCTAGGAAAGAAGAAATAAAATGTTTTAAAATGTGTGAACTTTCTAGCATTTTAATTGTTGATGAATGATGAATATGTTGAGGGATACTGTCCAAAAAATGTTCTTTTTTGGTAGGAACTATGCAAAAAACATTGCAAGGAGAAATGGAAGAGGAGATTCTTAAAACTGCCTGAAAAGCATGCTTCTGAAAATAAATAAGAAACATGTGTTTTCCACAAATGGAATACATCTCAGTTTCTGTTAACAGCTGTTTAATATGCATATATTAGCAGTAGTAGTAGACCTGTTATGTTCAGACATGTCTAAACCGGTGAACTTTTGAAATGCAACTGGAAGCATTAACTGAGGAGAAAACTGCTTCAAAAAAAAGTATAAAATAGTTATGCTCTTAAATTTTAAGAGAAAATCCTCTTTCATTCTTTACTATTGTTCAATTTTTTTCTTATATAATACTGGTTTGATTTTGATCTTTCATAGCAGCTTATATGGAATGGTTTGAAAATTAAATGAGATAATTAAAGAATTAAAGTGAGCATCTAACAATGGGGCAAATTTGAGAAAGGTATGAAAAGGTACTGTTTTCCATAGAGATTTCAACTGAGATTGAGAACCTAAGAAGTGAATAATCATTGAAAGGCTGTTTTAGATATCAAGAGCTTCAAATAAAAAGAAATTCATATACTATGACTACCAATTCAGTGATAGAATTAAATAAGAGAATAAGTATTTGCTAGATTGCTTTGGAAAGCCAAAAGATTTAGGAACAGTCAGAAACAAAAACATTATTTGAAAAAACCACAAAACCACAAACTACCAAACCAAGCAAACAAGAAACCCCACAAAACCCTCCCCACACATAAAGCCAAAACCAAATTAAAACCCCCACCAAACACTGCAAACAGCAAAGAACAGAAACTTAATTTTCCTGTCTGCCTGCCTGCCTCTTTTCCTTCTTTCCTCCATTCTTTCCTTCCTCCCTTCTTTCCTCAATTCATCTCCCCCTCTCTCCCTCCCCCTCTCTCTTTTTCTTTGAAGACTACTAGCTGTCCTGGGTTCAGCAGTAGCAGTCATTTTTCTCCTTCTTAGTAGCTGGTGCAGTGCTGTGTTTTTGACTTTAGCCTGAGAACAATGCTGATAACGCTGATGTTTTTAGCTGTTACTAAGTAATGCTTACTGCGATCAAGGACTTTTTAGTCTCTCGTGCTCTGCCGGTGAGGAGGGGCACAGGAAGCTGAGAGGAAGAAGAGACAGGACACTTGACCCAAACTAGCCAAAGGGGTATTCCATACCACAGCACGTCATGTGTATATAAACTGGAGAGAGTCACCCAGAAGGCCAAGATCGCTGCTCAGGTCGGGCTGAGAATCAGTTGGTGAGTGGCTAGCAATTGTATTGTGCATAGCTTGCGTTTTTTTTACTTTTCCCCTTTTAGCTTTATATTCTCTCCCCTTCTTATTTCCCTTATCATCATTATTATAGGTGGTAGCAGTAGTAGTTTTTTATTATGCTTTAGTTATTGTACTGTTCTTGTAACAACCCATGAGATTTACATTCTTTCTATTATCCTCCCCATCCCTCCAGGAGTGCATGGGGGAAGAAGGGTCCGTATTTGCAGATGACCTTTTACAAGAGTGTCTCCTGTACATGCAACATGGAAGAAATTATGAAAGGAAATAAAAATCAGCAGTAGGAGTCAGGAGTTAGTTGAAATGAGTTTTATAATTTCAGATGAGTCTGAAGCAGCTGGAAACATTGCAGTGGTAATTTTCTTCTCTGACTTAGTGAAGGTCCAGCAGTCTTGAAAGAGGCTGGTCTTAAGAGAGTACAGGGTAGCACTTTAACAGATGGTGATGTGAGGACATATAATACCAGCATCCAGTGAACCTGGTTTCTGAGTCCTTACACTATTCCTATTCACAATTCATAATGAAGAGTGCACTGTCTTCTCTCCCTTGCCAGTTAATGCTGTCCTTCACTACAACTAGAGCAAAGTTTTCTGTGATGGCAAACCAGATACATAATTTAGACCTCTTCATTTCAGCTTCAGCTGTATGCTGATAAAAGTGTTGAAATCCACTCCTTGCATATGAGACTTTACTTCCTTGTGTCCTTTCTCAGAGCATGTCTGTTTGCATTTCATCAGTTCTGCCCATATCATACTCAGATGAAGAGGCTAAATTAATTATGAGAAGAATTTCTGTAATTAATGCATTATGCAAACATTCTTGCTACAGTTGCTGACAGATGTGCTGTACTGTGGTAGCATTGTTTATAATTTGCATTGTTATTTCACGTAAGTTTACAATAGATTTTAGTACAAAACTCCCTAATTGGGATTTAGCCAGGAAAAAATTATGGTTTGGTTTTTTTTTTTAAGAACATGCCATACCACCAACTTAAAAAAAAAAAAAAAAGCTATTAACATTCTCAAATTAATACCATTACAAGGAAGAGACCAAAAAGACCTTCAGTATAGAACTTTTTCCTGTATATATTTTTTTAATAAAATACTAATCTTGGGTGGAAAAAATTCCATAAGCCCAGAATCATTAAGCCACAAAGGCACCTCTGAAAGTCTCTGCTCCAACCTCCCACTCCAAACAGGATCACGTGTGGGATCAGGCTAGGACTTTGCTCAGTTGGGTCTTGAAGGCCTTCAAAGATAGAGCCATTACAGATTCTCTGTGCTTTTTTCCCTTGTGCAAAAAAGTTCCTCCTTATGTCCAGCCTGACCTTCTCTTGGTTCAGCTTATGCCTGTTTTCTCTACCTCTATGCATCACTGGTTCCATGTTCTCAATGACCTATTCAAAGGTATAGTTAGGCAGCCACTAAGTCTTTTCTCCAGTTTCTTGTTCTCCAGGCTGAAAAAACACAACCACTCTGAGACTGTCCTCACAGAGCAAGAACTCCAGTCCCAAACTGGCTTGGTGGTCCTACCCGGACCTCCTTGTACTTCATCAATGTCTTTCTTTTCCTGGGGATCCAAAACTGGACACAGTATCCAGATGTAGTTGACCCAGTGCCAATTAAAGAGGGATAACCCCTTCCCCTGGTCATCTTTGCTGTCAGGGCAGGCTGCTGACTCATGTTCCATGTGCAACTTACCCAGACACCTGGAACCTTTTCTACAAAGCTGTTTCCCAGCTAGTCAGTTCCCAGGCTGCCTGGGGTGATCCTTTCCGGGGGTAGAAATATGCATGTACTATTGAATTTCAACAAGTTCTTGTCAGCCATTTTCTACGGCTGTCTAGATGCCTCTGGATATCATCCCTGTCTTCAATCATATCAAATGGACCTTTCAATTTGGCAACATTTGCAAGTTTGGTGACAGTGTGCTCTGTTACTTGAAGATGTTAACCAGGACAAATCACCCAATAGACCCCTGTGGTATTGCACTTATGAGTCTTCCCTGGGTAGAGTATTGCCCATCACCAACTACTCTGAAACCAGTCAGCCATCCCAACTCCTCTAGTTGCTCATCCATCCAGATCATACCATCCCAGCTAGGATAAAAGAGCATTCTGGCATATGGTGTCTAAATTCTTACTGCAAAAGTTGAGAAAAATGACATATACTGCTTTCCTCATTTACAAACCTAGACATTTTGCTACACATGGCAATTGATTTGGTCAGCCATTCATTACAGTGTAAAGCATACCCAATAGCATTGCTCAGATAAGTGAGGTCTGCCTACACCTGTCCGATCCTGACTCAATATTCTGGTATGTTTTAGATAAGCAAACCATGAGCAAATAACATTTAGATGGGAGGCATGTCCAAAAGCTTTGGATTACAGATGTAGTCTTCCCTGCTCTAAGGATTTAGAATGCACAGAATTTTCCAGATTAATTAACTCCTTAACAAGCTGTAAGCGTTCCTGAGGTGTTGCAGGCGACGGCGCGGGGAATCAAGCGACGACTCAATATGAGTGATAAGCAAGTTCCCCTTTATTGCCAGTCGGTGCAGCTTATATAC